>JACXGJ010011001.1:0-20708 GCA_016801105.1 Esox niger | reverse complement strand
CACACACACACACACACACACACACACACACACACACACACACACACACACACACACACTCCTCTTCCCATCTCATGCCCAGACAGACTGCTGATTGTTTCAATGCATCGGGGACACCAGGGAAATTCCAAATGGATCTTTTGTGTGTGTCTCTCTCTCTCTATTTTGTGCTTCTATTTTTCCTGTTCCACTGTGTGTGAGCCCATTGCTGGGCTGAGCTGTGAGCGACCCTAGAGGAGGCTGAGTGAGAGGTTCAGGGGTTAGTTGGAGTCAGTGGTGCTGACCTTGGTACTTGCTGTGGCATGCAAAGTATGCAATGGGGGGCCAGTGGAAGCCATCTATCTAGCTGCAGGCATACCGACTTTTGGGGTGGGAGAGGGGTTGTTGATTGTGGTTGTGCAAGGGGGATTGGGGGGCTACTCCTGAAGTGGGGTGGACAAGGCATGGTTGGGCGGGAGGTCGGTTATGACTTCTAAGAGGGTCCGTGATTAACCCATTCAATCTCCTCGTTCCCATACTTAACCTTTCCTTCACAGGGGTCAAAGGCCAGGGGTAACAGGCTGTAAGTGGTCTCTCTCTCTTTCTCTGCCAGGCCTTCACACACAAAAACACACACACACACACACAAACCCATCTTCCCAAACAAACCCTGAACAGAATATTACCTACCTAACTCACCACAGAGCTGATTTCCCTCCTGTAAAACCCACAGACGGAAGGTGATGAATGATTCGTCATTATTTGATTCCCCTGGTGATCATAACACTCTCTATGTTACCATGGTGATGAGTTTGCTTGTTCCCCAGGGAAAGACTCACTGATGGGCCTGCCCCTCACTGCAACCACCTGGCTCCTGGCGAGGCCTATTGGAGCCAGGCCAGACGCCACTGAGCCCAAGCCAGGCTGAGGGGGGTATCAGTGGGCAAGGAGAATGTAAGTACGAGGGGTAAGCGGGTGTATAGATGGAGCTACGCCATGGGTCCAAGCAATAACATATGGAAAAAGCATGTCGGGGTAATTGAGTGGCATGGTGTGATAACAGGGTTCATTCAGGGTTTGTTATAAACATTAGGAAAAGAGCATTCAGTGGTTTCTCAAAATAAACCCTACTGTGATATACATTGCATTGTTTGGAGGCATTCCCTTTGAGCTGAGCTGTCAAAACGAACAATGGTCAAAGAAAACCATGAAAGAACCAAAATGTACCGTTTAGAGAGGTTCTGTCAACACTTATTCTGAAATGAGAAGAGAGAACAAACTAGAGACAAGTAGGGAATAACTACCAAAACACAGCTGGCAGAGTGAGATGAGAGAGTCTTGAAGGTTTGAGCTGGGAAAATGGAGGAAAACAGTGAGTGTGTATGTGTGTGTGAAAGAGGGAGAGCCTTGGTATCATGCCCTTAAAGGAGAAAAACTGCCACGATCAAAGTCCCACTCACCAACTCTCTCCCTCTCACTGTCTCGTTTATTTCACTTTGTTTTCTCATTCCAAAGCAAACATGCTCATGTAAAAAACCTGCCAAATCAGGTCAACTCTACAGCTGTCGCAGCCACTACCAATATTCTATGTAACGAAAGGAGAGGCTCCAAGGACAAAGCCACACGCATGCACACACACACACACACACACACACACACACAGACATATGCACATGCATGCACATCGTAAACAACCAACACCACACCCTCACAGGGTCATGTTGAAGCTAGCATACACTCCCCCCAACACCACCCAACAAAACTCTTCCTTGGAAGGGAGAGAGCTTTCCACAAGCCAACCCCATCTGTAAACACTACTCAGAGAAACACACAGCTTATTTGTATTCCCTCCGCACTTAGACACTTGAGGAAATAATGTCCTTTTTACTCTCGGTCTCACTTAGATTCAGTTTGGACTTCCTGGTTTGTCTGAATAGTAAACAAATATGTATTCAAATGTGCGTTCATTATCATTTGGCTCTCTAGGGGGAACCCCATTCACACTGACTCTAAACTCCCACCTTCACCAGAGCTGGTATTCACCTAGACATACATGGCTTAAAACACATTGCTCCAGTCCCACCTGCACTAAAACGGGCATTTACACACTCTCTCTGCCAGTCAATGTGTGATCATTCTGAAACCTCCCAGGTGCACCAGGCTAGTAATTACTGGTATGTTTGTCACTACTTTGGTGAATCGCAGGGACTAGTATTTAAACTGTTTAAATCTCTTTCCACCCAATGGATTTACAATGTGTATTAACTGAGAAAAGCATCAAAACAGCAACATTTGCTCCAGGCAAACAAGACAGATGAGAACCATTTTACCAGTTCAGGTTCACATGAATTATTGGGTTTTCATGAAAATACATTACAGGTATTTATGTGACCGGACCTTCCCAAATAACATGTGACTAGCCCGTCTTAGTTTAATTGAAAATGGAGATAAATCCACGATGCAAGTAAAATATAAGTTTGTGGAGTAGACGATAGGCGGTGGCTAGAGAATGAGATGGCCTCTTACCACAGGTCAAGAGGGCAGAGGTGAGTTCAAGGGTCAGATGGTTATCCTGTTGGCCCGCCCAGCCCAGGGTATTGTCGGAACACAAAGAATGCCAATCAACCCCTGTTATTAACCAGACTGCTGATTATCACACAGACACAGTAGCGAATACAACACTCAGCGTATTACAAGTCGGAGGCTGTGATCAGTCAGGCCTTTTAGGCAGTGTGTCCTTAAACAACAGATAATTACAGTTCCACCCTTCCACCACGCCAGGCTTCCAGAGCATCAGTCACCGTGGCAACTCAACCATGACCAGACCAAACACAGGCAGTGCCCGTCCACCACTCAGCATTCAGATGCCATCACGGCTAATTCAGATGTCATGGATTCATTTCATTTTCTCTCAGACTCCCTAAGAGCCCCCCATCCACGTCCTCCTCTCCTTCGCTCTTTCCCTGATTCTCTCTGAAAGTTATAGTTTTACTCAGCTCTTCTTACACCACAGCTAAATTAAATCATGAAAATCAACCTGGGTTTTGGTCTGCTCCTTAATGAGAGACATGGAGGGATTTTTGAGGTACTGGAGAGCGATGTTTTCTTGACAGGGTGAGGGATGGAGGTGTTCTGTTTTTTTTTAGGGGGATGGGGTTCTTCTGGGGTTCTGGTGGGGTTAGCCTGGCTTGTTCTGGGAAGGAAATCCACGTAGAGAAGGATTAGCTCTGAACCAGTTTGAGGAAGGAATAGCTATGCAAAGGTCATTCACACACAAACATGCATGCCCCCAGGTGCGCATCACACACACACACACACACACACACAGTGCATACACACACATGTACACGCAGCAACACCAACACACAAACTACCAAATTGAAAGGTTGAGCGTGTGTGTGTGTGTTCTGTGTGAGCCGGGGGTGGGGGTGTTGTAGCATCTCCATAGAAGTTATTTCAAGCTCAGAATCAATCGAGTAAAAAGAGGAAAGGATGTAAATTCAAAACACATTTTCACCCTTCCCTTGCCGGGACATGTGGAACTTGTATAGCGAGTGTTTTCTTTTCATCAGGCTGGTGTTTGACTATAGCGTTTAACAGGGCCCTTTCTCTCTCCAGGGGCATTACACCGACCCAGGCGCTGCACACCCATACTCCAACTCAAACCTCCTCAGCAGAGCACTGCAATCTGTGATGAGAGGCCTTCTACACCAAAGAAGTATTCGTTCATTTATCAACTGCATGCCTGTCGGTCTCGTTGACCAGTGCTCTCCTGATATTTCAAGGTCCAGAAAAGGGCCCGATCGCAAGCCCTCCATGAGCCAGGTCTTTGTGAGGTGCAGCCGACGAGATCCACCTTCGGTGAAACCCTGGTGAAAGCAGAGCATAAAGAGTGTGCTGTGTGTGTAGATGTGACGTGGAGCACATGGAAACCCCCTGGTGGGTGGGTGTTACCTTTGCTGAGTTATATGCTTAGAGGGGGAAAGCGATACTGCAAGAAAAAAGACAAGAGGAGTGTAATGGGGTAAATGTCAGGTACTCCAAAAGAGCGCATTTTATGCCCACGACCACCCGCTCCCCAGTGCTATAATCCCTCCTTTTTGCACAGACCACAATTTCTCACTCAAACTCAAAACACACACTTGCAGAAATGAGGTCTTCCTGCACCCGGTCATGTTAAAGCCACACTACAGAAGAATGGCGGCAGGAAGAATTATCGCAACACCACAAACTTCTTGTTTGAGATGCTTCACCAGTCTGTTTCACATACACAGGTTTCCCTACATCGCCCACCCCTGACATTTGGATGATCACTCATCAACAGGTTGAGGCATTTCCAAACTGTCACGCAACAATGGCTAAAATGTAGAGAAAATATACTGTACTGTCTAATGGTTACGAAAATGTATTGTGATTTCAAATTTTCTGCATTGTATTGGGATTAACAAACACTTTTTATGACTGATATTTGGCCAAAACTTTGTTAATTGCAAAAATTCTCAAACTTTCTCAAACTTTGTTAATTGCAAAAAATTTTAATATTTACTTCAATTCAGATTTTGCCAAGGGTCGGTCATTTATTCTGTAATATTTGAACAACTGTAAAATTATTATACTAACAGTGTTTTGCCATGGAACAGAGCTAGCTTAAGTGTAAAGTTTTCCGGCACATTTCCAGCAGTACACCGTTTATCTCATTTGCCAACAGATGGTTTTTCAGCTTATTTTCCCTTGGAGATCGGGAGCCCTGGGTATTTGACCTGCAGAACTGATATTTTGATATAGATTATTTACTACTACTGCAACTATTACTACAATATACTTGTAATAACTAATATAGAGTGACTAACATAAGTGAAAGAAAGCTGAGGCGCAACCACATCTCAAACTTGCTCCTTGGGTACACTACATATTTCACTGTCAATTGCAAGTTGAAACCCTGGCTGCAGTCCAAACGCAAAGTAGACAAGACCTCAGTTTGTATTGCAGGCATGAGGACTGCTAGTGGAGCCGCTAGAGCACAATGAGACCAGGAAATCCCTGCTGACAATGCCCCCCTGCTCCTCAGCAAGGCTGGCCAACTTATATTACCCACGGGGTTCCCAACCCCTGGTCAGCAAGTGACACATTCAAGGCGAAGAGGGTCGAGATTTGATATTTTGACTAGGGTGAAGAGTACCCCGCACTTCCAGCAGAATTTGTTGAGCTTTAGACACAAGCCGGTATGTGGAAGCACAGGGCGATATGATGCGTACACATTCTTATCACAGAGAATGTAAACTCTAAAGGTTACCTCAGCCTAAGAACACGGTGTGCCACAATGATCCAGGACCCTCACTGACTCACTCACTCACAGCTCAACCTCATGTAGGCTGACTAACCACAAGACAGGCCGAGGAGTGAAAAGGATTGAAACAAGACGTGAAGTTGCTATGTGTTAGCTAGCTGGGAATCCCTCTGCTCACATCAGACCAGGCAAGAACAGGGAGCGCTTTGAAGTGCACCAGTGACAGTAAATGCCTTTCACCTTTCACCTCCAGCCTATCTGCCTGAATGTGAATGCCAGCTCAGTGTTTGATAGGGGAGAGAACCACCAGGGCGGTGAAGATTGAGTCCCACATTTAAGTTGCAAATATGTAATTATTTTTAACTTGTGTTGACTTTATATTGCTATAATCAGGCCACTCACTCCCCTGCTATGACCTTCTGTAAATACTTCTGTCTTTATGTTGTTCTGGAAAGCCCAGACTTACTGGATGTGTAGGCTACAGCTGACATCCTCATTCTGCGTCATATTTGTGCTTTATGTAGCCATTGATGATGTAGTCCTTCTTACGGTATGCCATATGCAGATGTTATCTGCAAATGTAAACATCAATGATCAGATTTGGACAATCCCAAGTACATATTAGCAACTTAGTCACTGACTTAGCACGTGTGTGTGTGTGTGTGTCAGTGTACATTTGTGTGAATGTATAGTAGGAATGATGGGGAATTGTTTTTCTTGTGGCATGACCCGCCAGTAACTTTAAGATGGTGCTAATGTGTGTAGAGATGTTGGGGGATGGAGATGGTGGGGAAGAGAAGAGAAGGCTGGAGAATGAGGGTAAGAGGGCAAATACGGAGAGAGCTAGAAAGGGCTAGAAGAGGTTTGAGGGTAGTTATCTGAAACGGATCTTTTTGAAACTGAGCTCCTCTCCGACACTTGACACCTGTGGTCTGGAATCAATTCAGACTCAATAGACACACACACACACACACACACACACACACAGAACACACAGAGAGACACACACACAGAACACAAAAGCAGTGTGTATTTGAGGCTGGCTCTCCTTCCTGATAAAGCTTGTGCAGACGTCTGGATCCAAGCTGAGTGTTCCAACGGAAAAAGCAGACTCTGGTCTCACAGTCTTTTCATCACTCCTTCCTGCTCCTCTCTCTCTACCTGATGATGACTTTTCCTCTTGCTCTGACGGCCAGACGGATAGAACAAATCCAGACTGGAAGACAAACACAGCAAGACAGGAGAGTTGGCAGGTGGAGAGAGGGAAGGCGAGGGAGGACTGGAGAAAAGAGACAGGTAGTGAGAGAAGGGTGGAAGGACAGGGTGAGGTTGAGGGAGAAGGAGCAATGAAGGAGAGGGTGTGTTAGAGAAAAGAGGGAGAGAGTGATGAAGGAGAAGGCAAAGTTAAGAGAGAGTGTATTTTTACTTTACGATAGTTCTATTTAGATGGAAGATACTTGTTGCCTTCTGAGGTAATGTGGGACACATTTCTGACAGATACTCCATGCAGCTAACGTGGTCTAAAGACAATATCTTGCAACATGTGTATTGGAGTGAAATTAACATTAAAGTTGGGAGAGTTACACCTCAGACTTAAAGCTGTTCTGCTAAAGCCCCAAAAAAACTTCATGTTCCCAATTTTTCTCAAATTCTATGTCTGTTTTTATTTTTCCCATAGTGCCACAGATTTTTATCTTTCGGAAGCAACTAAAACATCCCTACAATGCTGACAACTACAAAGTTTTACTCTCACCAGCAACAGCAATTTTTCAAAGGAAAACAGCATGTTAGCTACCAGGCAAACAACATTGTTAGTTAATTTAGACACTTTCTGGGGCGGGTTCTAGCCAAAGAGCTGAGTGCGTGTGTTGCACCTTAACATGTTCACCATCGCCCCTTTTATCAATGGTCCAAGCTTCTATTCTGTCAATTCATCATCAGTGTATTATGGTTAGAACAAGTAAGGCTCTATCCCCCAAAAGATTTTCTTCCTACCCAACATAATATATATGTCTTTCTTTTTCTCTGTCAAGCAAATTAAGTTTGACTGTCCGATTTGAATATCAATGACAAAATACTTGCTTTGTAGCTAGAGAATACAAACTTTTGTTTACTGTGATGTATACACTTACCCGAAGAAATGCGTGGATTGATACAATTGTCAACAGAAGTGACCGGTAAACACAGGAAGAACCTGTTTATTATATTGTGAAAATGTAAACTTTATTTTGAAGAATGGTTTCCATTCCTGAATTTGCACAATGCAAATAATGTAAATTACTGACTGAGACAGAGCTGAATTATGGTTTGTTTTGAAAAATTACTATGTGCCTAATGGACTGTCACCAAAGAAGGTAATGTGACTGTCACTGACAAAAGATTTTTTGGACAAACTATCCCTTTAATCCCAAACCCTTGCCCAGAATATACGAAGGCAATGTGTACTTTGTGTATTATAACATCAGAAGCATTGCAATCTGTCTTGTCTCCACGGGTTGAACTGAGTAACTTGATGGAATTGTATTAACCTGTAGTCCTCTTCTAAGTGAACGTGGGTCACAATACTACTGTATTCAATGTTTCTTGCAAAATTGTATGTCTCATTGGTGAAGTTGCTCCATTGATTCTCCCACAATACGACTCAGGAGAGGCAGAGGTATAGACCCAATTGCAAAGCAGGTATAATTTTATTTTTACTCAAGACACACGAGCAGGCAAACAAGCAGGCAAAAGTCGACATCGAAACAAATGAAGTCAATCAATCAATCAATCAAATTTATTTTATAAAGCCCTTTTTCCATCAGCAGTTGTCACAAAGTGCTTTCACAAAACACCCGGCCTTAAACCCCAGGGAGCAAACACCAATAGTGATGAACTTCAGTGGCTAGGAAAAACTCCCTAAGAAGGCCAAATTTAGGAAGAAACCTAGAGAGGAACCAGGAAGTCCAGAAGTTCAAAGTTTAGTGAGCAAATGCATTGACTAACACAGTGTCCTCCTGCACAATGACATTCTCGTGACATGGCAAAAGACATCCATGTAGTAAGAATTAAGAAATATATAAAGCCAGAATAGAGCAAATATATAACAATCATATACGTAACAGTGTAAAATAGCAGCAATTTTTGGGGGATGGGGAATATGAACAATATGGATAGAAGTAATGAATATTATAGATATAGCAAGTACAGCAATAATATACATACATAACTATATAAACCAGTAGGCAAATTCCAGAATCCAAGCGTGTATGTCAAAAAGGCTCAGTCAAAGGTACAGCCTAGGATAAGATAAATCATAAACACCAAGGGCATGCTACAATCAAGGAACGTTAGAAAGCTATTTCAAACTCTTGAATGGGCTTAGTATGTTGGTAATGAAGAGCTGGGAGGAGTGCTGCATTCGTTGTGATTGGGATCTGGAGGATCTTGAGATTTGGAGACTATATGTTGTCCTGGTGATGTGGTTGAGGGATGGAACTGTGAACAGACCTAACAGATATGTCAACAAATGAAACCTCAAGTCTTCTCTCCCATGTCCCTTGTAACTTTCTTATGACCATTGCATTTTCCACAAATATTCTGACGTTCACTGAAGAAAATGGGCCAGCTAGGCAAAGCAACCTATCTTCACATAGCTTGTTGATGTTGAAGTTCACACATTGATGACATCACTGCCAAAGAAGAGAAGCTGTGTATGGTGGCTATAGGAAATAGTTTGCTAGTGCCAGTTTGAATTCATCCAATTCCGCTGGCTGTTTTGTCAGTGTACAGTTAAAAAATTTCGAATGTACATTTCTTAATGTAGTTTGAAGTGTTTTGGGGTCCTTTTCTGCGTGCAGTGCAGATTTGTGATGGTGGTACGAACCGTTTCCATGCTTGAATTTGGACAATGCTAATAACACTAATTACAGACTGGGAAAAAGCTGAATAATGGATTGTTTGAAAAAATATCTCTTGGAAAAAGAACGTAGAGACAAATATGAGTTTTGGACAAATTATCCTTTTAAGCCTGGTTCACATTACATTTTTGCAACCCCATACATGCACTGGATGTCATTAATTTCAATGAAGAAAGTCCATAACAGAGTGATGAAGACGGG
Source organism: Esox niger (assembly GCA_016801105.1). Classification (NCBI taxonomy): domain Eukaryota; kingdom Metazoa; phylum Chordata; class Actinopteri; order Esociformes; family Esocidae; genus Esox; species Esox niger. Next base: position 11,342 of record JACXGJ010011001.1, on the reverse strand, counting down.
TCTCCAGTGGTTGAAGTTTCCATCGCAAAACAGATGCTACATGCTTTTTTCAAACTCGGCGTAATTTTGAGTCAGTCAATATAAACCTAAGTTAGCAGGCCAGCGACTTTCTAGACTTGCTTTGTTTTTAACAAGTGTAACTTGTTAAAAACAAAACCTTCCTTATTATGATGTGAAACGTTATATTTCCCCTCTGTTTATTTCGGAAGTCATGCTTTGCTGTCTCCAAAATGGAATGTACTGCATACTTGTCCAACCGGTAGCGGAACAAGATTGCATGAATAGTTGTATAGAAAGTTGTATTCACATATGTAAATGCTATTCAAATAAAGTGATTGTTGTAGTGTAGATCGTCTGAAAAAGAGAGAAACAGAGATGGAAGCAAAGAGTGCCCAAACGTAACGCAACACACACTGAGCCTCCTCAGACTTCCCAATATAGTAATGTGAATGCAAAGAAAACACCGGTGGAAAGACACCAAGAGAGATTTGGAGAGAAGTTCGTTGTGACTGAGAACCAGACAGCAACATCAACACACCCACTTTGATGCTCCCTCTCGAGCCCCCCCCCCCCCCCAGCAAGTCAATGCTGTCCGACACCAGGCTCTGTGGGGGAGGAAAGGACACACTGTCTGAGGGTTATAGAGCTTAAAGCCAAGTGGATTATACCACAATGATCCACCAGCACTTAGTTGTCCAACCAGTTGAAGAAGATGGAGAAGAAACCATGTATAGAGTTTTAGACATCCACCTATATGCGTGAAGCGATTGGGATTACAGCCTAGTGGCATTTGGGCCTAGTGGCATTTGTCCCTCGTTAAAGTTGTTTCAGGACGGACAGATCCCAGGTTAATCTAGAAGGGTTGGAGATCAGCAGGCGTTAATTTGGCAGATACGGTCTGTAGATCGTAACTTTAAGTACATTTTAAATAAAATCCTAACAGCTGAGATATAATTTCCTCTTGCACAAATGAATTCAATGAAATGTTTAGTTTATATCATCAGGCAGGAGGCTATTTAATGAACAGCATTATGTCCATCACCTGTAACTTAACTAATGGATCATATGGTTGAAAAATATGCTTATCTTTTGGAAATTAAACAAAGAAGCGGTATGTCATCAAAAGGTGAACTCTTCCTGCAGTGGTAATCAAGTACTTTTAAAGCTGTATTTTAAAATGCTTTAAAATATGCATTCTGAGATTTTTGTCCCAACAGAACCCACCCAAGATGTTTTACCTGGACAGTTCAGACACACACGCATTCTGAGGTCTTTGTCTTGTCATTAAGATGCAGTGTCACAGCATCTGCAGCTCCATATATTGGCTGGCCATGACATCATACCATGACTCTTCCGTTAGAGCCCAGCTGGCATGCTGCCAGTCCTTGCTCCGTTTAAAAGCCCCTCTGTCTCACACGCACAAACATGCGCACACACCTATATGTTGTCACTCAAATGAGAAAGTAATTGACGGAGGAGTCTTATGGACAAACCCAAACAAATGAGAATGGGTTTCAAACATGTTCTGGAAGATGACATTTTAGGTACCTACATTACTAAACATTTTCAAATCAACTTGAAAACAGTCCTTAAAGACACACTGTTGCACTATGGGAAAAATAAAAACAGACATAAAAGTTGAGAAAAATGGGGAACTTTTAGGCTTTGTTTGGCTTTAGCAGAACAGCTTTAAGTCTGAGGTGTAACTCTCCCAATATCTACACTCAAATGGACAGACTGAGCCAGCAGGTCCTGAATGTCCACCGGGCCAGCAGATTCTAAATGTCCCCTCGGGCCAGCAGGTTCTAAATGTCCCCTCGGGCCAGCAGGTCCTAAATATCCCTCGGGCCAGGTGGTCCTAAATGTCCCCTTGGGCTAGCAGGTCCTAAATGTCCCTCGAGCCAGATGGTCCTAAATATCCTTTGGGCCGGCAGGTCTTAAATGTCCCTCAGGGCAGCAGGTCTTAAATATCACCCAGGCCAGCAGGGTTGAACTACAACCTCAACATCAAGAGGACAACTAAACTTTTCCCCTCTCTGTGTGGATTCCTCCATGCTTTCCCAACATAATATTATAACGTTCCTAAAGACACAAATCTTTGCTTCCTGCCACTGGCCAAGGAGAGCTGGCAGTGAAGATCCTCGGTCCTTCAGGACAGAAACATCTGCAGTCTTCAACAACAGGAAACTCTGTGTTTCAGCGGGAAACATGAACTGTTTCTTTGTAATTATGGAACACAGCAGTAATTTTGACAGTCAGTTGAAAAAGTGACAACATTTTTTTGTTTTAGTGACACTATTTTTTGTTTTAGTAGTAAAGCTTAGCATTTGTGACATTGGGGCACAGGGCTGGGTTGGAATATATACAAGACCTTTTAAGATCTTTCATGCCTGCTGTTGTAGGCTGACAAGACAGTGGAAGTGAATGAGACACACTGCATGAGGGCTGGTTCACACAACAATGGCTTTCAGACAGACATAACAAGGCTGTTCTGTTTGTTTACCTATCTACAGTACGCCTCAGTGTCCGGACTCTGGCTTGATGGGGTTTATCTGAGATGGGAAGCAAAGAGAAAGCGTGTGTGTGTGTGTGTGTGCGCATGTACCATACCTGAAGGGTCAGACAGGGCCAGCTGCTCTGAGGTGACGGAGTGAAACTCCCACATGCTTCTCTTCTGAACCATGACCTTAAACACAGGAGGGAAGATGAGGGAGGGCAGAGAGATAGCGAATGAAGGAGGGAGAGAGGGGAAAGGTAGGTTGTGAAGGAGGAGGGGAGGAAGGGGGAATGAGCGAGGGAGAGTTGGAGAGGAGGGGGCAAACAGAGGGAGGGAGAGAAAGTGAGAGAGAAGGAAAGAGAGATGGAAGTGGAAAAGGTAGGAGGCAGTGGAGCCAGTTATCGGTAAAGCAAGACTAGGGCCAGTTAAAGGTTCATATTTTGAAAATATATACAGCATATACAGTATTTGCATATTGTTTGTAGCTTTATATACATATCTGGTATTACTGCACAAATTATGCCCTAGCTTTACAGACCTTTCTCCCACACACACAGACACCCACCCACATATAAAGCACCAGCCACCCACCGTTTGCTGTTTGTTTAATATGGCATTTCGGTGTGAGGACAGTCCAGTAAATCCTGCTCCCATCTTTATATGGGCAGGCTAAGGCATAGAACTAACACACACACACACACACACACACAGTCGGTGAGAACCCTGAGATCGCTGCCAACCCCATTCCCCAGGCACCATTCACACAGAGAGCTGCAATGCCATCTACTCTCTCCTCCTTCTGAACTCACTCACCTCATCTTCTTCTTCACCTCTCCTCTTTAACTCTTCCCCACCTGTCTGTCTGTAGATCTTAACACTGAAGGAGAAAGAACAGACTTACTCCTTTCTGTTGTGGGGAAAGTGTTTTTATCTTAAAGACCAATAGCTGCCTGCTCTACGTTAGCTTTAAGATGTCAGTTAGCCAATAAATATTCCAAAAGCGAGGTTGTAGTTTGAAGGAGGCATTTGAAAACCTTTTAAGGGCAGTAAGGTCTGTCTACTTTAGTACCTGCCAGACAAATATCCTTCAGGCTTGTTTAACCAATATATTTACAGGCTGTTAGCAGGTAGCATCAAATCGAACAAATAACCAGAATGCTTAAGAAAAGTTGATAAATATCATACACACACACACACTTTTTTACTTAAGGTCCTACTTTGTATTTTGTTTGTGATTTTTTACTATTTTATTTGTGTAGTTCTTCCAATTTGGTAAGTTTTCAAATACATCGCCTTTAAGAAACATGCTCTATAAACATTGTTTGATTTTTTTCACTTTATTATTCCCTAGGCCCTAAACATTTCCCTGCTAACTGGGAAAACCTCCAGGAATAATATGGGACAGCTCTAGAGATATACAGGGACAATATTAGGCAAAATACGGAACACCCTGGGCAGACTTTTTAATGTTTTGCTTCTGTTGGTCTTGGCAAACACTCATAATTCTTCCTTCTCTGCTCAGTTCTCGCCTCATGTGTTTGGTGTGTTTACATGTGTGTGTGAGTGCCTGTGTACCGTCAACCAACCCGTAGAAGCCTTCAGAAACCTGAGAAAGATTAACACCAACAACATATACTGAGGGAGAATTCTGTGAGCAGGAGAGTGATGTCATTGACAACTTATTACTGCTTATTATTCAATCACCACCTGCAGCCTTGGTGAAGAGAAAGCACAAGTCCAGTGAACCCTGTAGAAAGAGGGGGTGGGGGAAGAAGAAAGCAAATGTTCAATGAACCGTGCACAGAGAGCAAAAACTGTGGTTATGCATTTCGATGTGACACTTAAATCGGCGGGGGATGGGGGGGGGGTTGAGTTGGAGTCTCCGGTATTGACCAGGGATTGTCCATGTTAACCATGCACTGTGCTTGTGGCTAGTGGTAGTTTCTGCTCAGTGCAGATCCGCTGATATATTCCCATGTAGTTACATCGCTAAGGAGCAGATGGCATTTGATAGTGAAGACTTCAGGGGCTTACCAGAACTGCTTATAGTTAGTTCACGGTCAACAGACCCACAAGTGTAAAAACCACTGAAATGTTTTATCATAGCTGACATGACTGAACCAAAAGAGACCCATTTCCCATAAACACATGGCTGCAGCATTCCCTCTAGCTTGAAATGAAACACCACAATAAGAGGCTTAAATGTTTATAACAATCTCTGAAGCTTGGCCATTCCAACTATTCAAACATAACTCACTGCATTCTTAAAACAGATGCAAAAACAGCTAAAAAGAAAAAGTGCATAAAGAACACCCCAAAAGCTCAGTGATTAGCTCATAGCGGTTAGCGTTCCCTACTGAATACTAAGGAGCTCTAACCAACCCAACCTCTCACTAACATTATGCTAAGCTATGCTACTGTAGTTATACTGCCAAGTGTAGGAAAGCGATTTTCATTCCCCAAGGGCTTGTGACCATGTGTGGATGGAGAATCCCCTTCACAATGAAGTGCGTCAGAAAGCTAAGCTAGCCTAAGCCCATGGCATTCTGTTTATAGAGGTCATTTACAGTAAAAACTATAATGCCAATTCCCCTGTAGGCTGTTTGTTGTACCTATTGTTTACAGTCACTTGTAAATGATCCATTGTATTGCCACAGAGTCATTTTCAAAAAAAAAATTGCTAATGATAAGACTGCAGCCTTTAAGAAAAACTCAACAGACTGAACAGTAAGTGGGTCACACTTAGGATTTTTAAACACTTACTTCACCAGATGAATTTACTGAGAACACATTTACAGAAACTATCTGAGAGTAATCACCATAAACTGGTCTTATCAGGTACAGAACAAAATCTTTTGGGGATTTGATCTGGCATCTTTCGGTTGCTGGTCAGATGCTCTAACTGTTTACCACCTGTATGGCCGGTTTTGGGGACACAAGGCCTAATTGCTTAATGTATGTCTGGAAAACTGCCCCATTATGTGTATCCTGATGTATAAACATATACATAAACCCTGTGGCAAAATGACACCAAGATGCCTCAGCTGCTACATACAGCATTCCCTATTCTTCACATTAATCAGCAAGAATGAATTCCACACCAGGACCAACACTGAATCTCATGGTAAGTAACGCCTAAGAGAGTGGATATAAAGCGTATTACCATTCAGTGTAATGATTATACTCTGACAGGCAAGACACACGTTCATCGCTCTTTAAGATGACAACCAGAGTCCAAATTAAAATAGCCTTGAATTGGGTCACTAAACAGAAACCGTTATTTAACTCAGGAACTACTCTAGTTCACATTTAATTGTTTGTTTATAATAATACAGCCATGTGATATATTCCAAATCGTTGGTGTTTTTTTTTCTCCATCTGGGGTCTGAATGGAGTAATTTGTTATGGTTTAATAAAGCTGCTGTTTTTCTTGGGTCAGAGCCGTCAACCAGCTAATTGCTTTTTAATCACATCATATGGAAACTCCAGCTGACTCGAACTGAACGCTGTAATACACAGGTGGAGCACTGACATTTTGACACCAGGTTTGTCTGAGTGTGTATGTGTGTGTGTGTGTGTGTGTGTGTGTGTGTGTGTTTGTGTAAGTATGTGTGGGTAGGCTTTTAGACTCAGGGTGTAGTTTGAGCTCTGTGCTGCTAAAAAACTGAAGTGTGTTAGTATTAGCCCAACTCTGCTTTCATTACAAAGAAAAACATGTCGCTTGATTTTCCCTCATTAGCCTGTGATCAGACTGACAGTCTTTGTAGGGGTTAGGGTGTAGGGGGTGTGTATAGTGCAATAAGCAGGGCTGCTTATGGACAGAATTAGGTTTTAATTCACATCATTTGGCAGAAATTCTTATCTTGAGTGAGCTACAGGGGAGAGTGAATACATTTCCATGTTTTCCATAATGATCTCCCAGGGGAATCAAACCTACAACCCTTATTTGTAAGAGCCATGTTTTATCAACTGAACTATACAAGGGCGAGCTTACCAGTTGGTACCAGATGGGTGTCATATAAGCATGCATTGGGCCTACAGTCCACTGAATCCACAGGAGAAAGGTCCTTGTCAACAGATTTAACAACTTGCAGGGCTCGTATGAAACAAGCGTTTTGGTTTATTGTGTAAAAACATTTAAAAAAAGGAGCGGATCTTGATGAATGAAAAGAACATGGCGTTCTGAGTCTGTTGAACACATGTGCTGAACACACACATGCATACATGCAAACACACACACACACACACACACAACCATACACACACCTGCAACCAAGCTGGAGGAAGAACAGTGGAACAATACATCCCTAGGAAGAACACAGAGTAATAATCATAAAAGCCTGGCAGGAAGGAGTCCAACTGGGCCTGAGTGACCATTCAAACAGGCTGCTCATGGCTCAGAGCCTGGTTCTGCTGCACACACACACACACACACACACACACACACACACACACACATCACAATAAAGATTTGGAACCAACACTCATGCTTGGCGTCTCACATTCTGCTGGAGTGTCTAAAATAAAACCATAATCAGGCAGTATTTTCCTAACTTTTTCCTCCTCAGGACAGAAGACAGGATTTGGCACTACAACTCGCTAGCGTGTGTGTAAAACAAGTTCCTTTATTTGGTTTAAATATAGTTTTGTGGTGGGATGTTTGGCAATACGTGTGCATGTGTGGGTGTGCATATATGTGTGTGTGTGTGTGTGTGTGTGTGTGCATGCATCTCTGGCAGAGCTGCATTCTAATATTTTGATGGTAGTGTGATATCTATGCTGGCGTAAGCAGTGCTTTTTTCATTGTGGCTAGGCAGTTGGGGAGGGAAAACTCTTAGCTGCAACACTAAGGGTTTCTCTGCACCCCTCAGGACCCTCCATGGTCCTCACAATTCCTGGTCAGAGAGCCAAGGGAGATACAGCACGTAGATGCTAGATGACTATGAATTGGACCGGAGCTTTAGCAAACACAGAACTCTGGGAAGGCAAACGTCTTCACATAGAAGCGGCACGTTGTTGTTGAAAGCGGAAGCACTCCATTGCTAGCCATCCAAAAAAGGCTTCACACCCTACTCCTTGCAGTGGGACGGCAGATGGGAAAAAACGTCCTTCTTTGACACGAAAAACCAATCAGAGCGTAGCGAAAATCCAACAGGAAAGCTTGGAGGAGGTACTACAGTACAGAATAGTTCATACCTTACACCAACAAATTGGACAAAAAGCTAATTTTACAAGTACAAGAAGACAAGGAAATCAATAATGTCAACCTCAAGTTCTATCAAGGCAATATAAGAAAAAATATAACGCGGTCAAGGAGTCTTGGACAGACAGTTTCTGATAATACATAATTCAAATTTAATAGTGCAAGCTTTTGCTATCAACCAAAACTGAACACTACCTGCTTGACCGCCGGACTCTGTGGGATGATTTCAGCTGCATCCCACTGCCAAAAGCGGAACGGCAAGCGATTTCACTGCCTTTGTGTAAATCAAATGACTAAATCAAACGGTGCCTCAGACCTGCCCCAGACAAGTTTTCTATTATGATATCCCAGCTTTGACACTAGGCACTGAACTATAAGGCTACTAAAATAAAATAAAATATATTAGTAAACACAGGTTAGTATGCAAAAAAATATTTCTATAATAAATGTTTTCTCAAGGAAATTTATGTTGGACAGGTGGTCAAGTTCCTATGGCATGAGTGTAAAATAGGTGATTGTTCAACGTTTCGGAGACTGTTGAACTTTTGTCTTATTTGTGTGTGTGTGTGTGTGGGTTTATGTGTGGGGCAACACAGAAGGTTCAGACAGAAGGTTCAGACAGAAGGCATTACCTGCTATAATCATAGCAGGTAATTATATCTTCTATTTATACTTCACCCATTGTGTCTGACTTTGAAGGCTTTCTAATGTCAATATTCAGACTGGCCTGGCTGAGCTAGCGTAAGACAAGAAAACAGTTCTCCTTCATGACTCAGATTGAGTAGAGGAGTGCCAGTGTAGGAAGTTGGAAAACCAAATCAAGGCTGACACATTGTCTCGGAAACAGTACATCTGGGACCAGTAACAACGTGTCCACCAACGTTACTGTTCTCAAGCCTCGCCTCGCAGTTACATTTCTGTGAGGTTTTCGATGAACCTATTCCCTGGGTAAAACAAACAAACAGCACAGCCATTAAAATGTCCTGGATCTGAGAGTTTCACTGCTGTCATGGACTCTTCTGGTTTGACCTCTGACCCTGTCATGTTGCCATGCCCATTAATGTATTTCAATTTGTGTTTATTTTCTGAAGTCGAACACAAAGGGGACGTTTGTCTTTTGCAGGTGTTGAAGGGCTGTGTGTGTGTGTGTCTTTGTGCATGTCTGGTGTGTGTGTGTGTTTATGTGCGTGTTAGTATGCAGGTTATAGGACTCTAGAGGTTACATGGTCTGGCAGTAGAGAAAGACCAGAAGCAGTTTTAACTTCCTGCATTGTTGTTTTTTGTGGAACAGAACTTCAAATGCTATTAAAAGTCAGCTGCTAAGCCCAGCTACACACACACACTCACACACACACACACACACACACACACACACACACACACACCAGTACATTACCATGTCATTTTTGTGTTTTGTACATAATGCTTATGGACATAATTTTTACAAGAGGAGCATCAATTTAACACTAAATTGGCCACACTAGCCTACTGGAGGTCTAACTGAAACCAGTCGGAATAAATGCCTATAATTTCTACGTGGAACCTTGTTGCCCAAACACTGTTTATGTACCTGTGGGATCAGCCATGGTAACCTTGTGGCGGAAAGAAGGGTAGCTTGCCCTTGCCCAGACAGACCTCAGCGCGATGGGTTATGAAAGAGGATGGGCCGGGCAGGATAATGGTTAGCGGTTAGTTCAGCCCACGTTGGCAAGTTCAGCGGGCGGGGATGCCTAGGTTCCGGAATGTGAATGTCTCTCTCACAATAGTGTCTTTATCTTTGCTCCACAGCAGTCCCTCTGACTTAAGGTGCCCTCAGGTCCGCCAGCCTGTATGCCTATCTCTGCACGTCTGCCTGACACAACTACCCTCCTTACTACATCCAGCCGGGCACAGATTACATTTACACTGTTCATTCAGTGTAGTCAATAGGCCACTTCCAAGCAGCATTCCTTGGAAAAAAGGAAAAGTACATGGCCTCGTGTTTGTCTATTATAAGATGCAGGGAACAAACTTAAAACATTTGACATTGTTAATTTAATTACCGGCATGACAAATTAGCTGCCGACCAGAGCTGTCGAACTCAGAGAGTTATCCATCTGGCGTCCCTGCCATCAGAGTATGTTGCCCATTTACCTGATTAACCTCGTCAATCTCAGGGACTCAGTCCCTCAAAAAACAAAACATGCAGATACTTTAATGTACCTGCATGTCCATCTCTTATATTTAGTCTCACAATAAAGTGTTTTGCCTTTTTATCGACTAGTACACGACAATAGAAGAATGGCTTATTGATGTGTTAGACACTGTGTGGGACTTCATATGATCCAACAAGAAGAAATATTACTAAGGATTCATGTGTGAAAGTACTAGACCAACAGAGAGGTCTTTCTGGTGTCTGTCTCTGCCATCAGAGCCTGTATTCCATTTACCTAATTAACATAGACCACTTTCCCTTTCTCAACCTACATCTCCTACTCTCTCTCTCTCTCTCTCTCTCTCTCTCTCTCTCTCTGATGGATGGGGAAGGAGAGGGAGGAGGAGGGGGAGTGAGCGAGCAGGAAAGCAAAAGAGTGATGGAGGAGGAGAGCAACAGAAAAAGGCAATCACAGCAGAAGAGCTGACGGGGGTGGTGGGAGAAGAGTGGGGTGAGAAGGGTGGGGTTTGGGGAAACCAGAGAGAGACATGACCATAGGGGAGGAAAGGAAGGGAGGATGGACAATACCAGCCTCAGAACATTGGGTTTTTAGAAGCAGGGGATCTTACAGGAGAGGAATGAGGAAAGATGATGAGAGAAAGACAGAAGGAGGGAGGGAGAGAGAGGGAGGGAGAGTTGAAGGTAGAGAAGCAGTAGAGTGGTATGAGGAAAAGGAAGGAGTAAGATGGGGATATAACAGCAGCATCTTCGGACAGGTTCCCAAAAGAGAGTGACATCATTGGATGAGTCACTTCATGCCTCAGCACAGGTATGACATCATCTGGACCCAACTTTTCAGACGTGATCAACAACCATTCAATACATTTTGATATACATTTATATTCCAGTAATCCTATCCAAAAGGGGAAAAAAAATGTTTGGCCCAGGTTAGGTTAACACACCCATCCGCTATCGAGCTGCACATCACTCTGGAAAAAAGCATTTCTTTAAAAGATTCAAATGCTAAATGTAATAGAGTACATTTCAGAACCAAGCAATCACAGTCATCTACAGTAAGAGCATTCACACTGAAATCCACTTACATATACAGTATATACATAAGAGATGAATAATGGCTAACATCAGCCTGGCATTGTGAATACAAATGGGACTAGCATTGAAGCAATTACATTAATGTAATCAGATTGACTTTATTTGTTTTGTATTGTATATGTGACTAATGGGTGTTTGTTTGTTGTGCGTTGGTACGTATATGTGTACGATATGTGCTGTGTGTGTAGTGTATGTGAACGTCTGTTGTTTCTGGCCAAGCATCTATGACTCCTACTGCAGATGAGAAGAGATCAGAGAGGAGAAAGATCGTGCTCAGACGAGACGGTCATTATCATGCACATAATAATCATAAATCACAAATACATGTACGTACGCACATGCACACACACACACACACACACACACACACACACACACACACACACACACACACA
>JACXGJ010011000.1:0-20705 GCA_016801105.1 Esox niger | reverse complement strand
GTACTGTCTCAGACACACACTACACCGTACTGTCTCAGACACCCACTACACCGTACTGTCTCAGACACACACTACACCGTATTGTCTCAGACACACTCTACACCGTATTGTCTCAGACACCCACTACACCGTACTGTCACAGTCACACACTACACTGTATTGTCTCAGATACACACTACACCGTACTGTCACAGACATACACTACACCGTACTGTCTCAGACACACACTACACCGTACTGTCTCACACACTACACCGTACTGTCACAGACATACACTACCAGGCAGCCTTGTTCTACTTCTGTCTGAAAGTATTTGTGTACACATTGGTTTCACAATTTAGAAATTACAGTACTGTATATAGGGGACAAGCAATACCAAACAGTAGTTAATACGCATGGGAAAATGGTTCTATTCAATAAAGAATCATAAATGTCAAAGTGATCATGGGACAGTAGATTTGTCCTATATTCCTCAGTAGAATAAATCCAGCCTTTCCCATTCCTTTGAGTAACACACAGTGGCAGGCACAAGGCTGATATGGAACTACTGTTATCATGTTTCTCTTTTCTTTACCATACAAAATGCTACTGACAAAATGAAGAAAACCAAAACCAAGATGATCATTGTGGTGATGTACACTTTTTTGTTTTGATGCTTCCTTCTATATGCATTGAGGAACAGCGTCAGTACAAAAGAGAAAGAGAAGTGCCTGAATACATGAGCAAGTCTGACACACAGAAACACACCACAGATACAGTAGCCGCACAAGTTTACACTTTTGCAAAATCAATACAGACCTTACACACATAATTAATCAGATTTGAATGCAGACCTTACACACATACAAAGTCCAATTTTAATACAGACCTTACACACATAATTAGTCAGATTTTAATACAGACCTTACACACATAATTCATCAGATTTTAATATAGGCCTTACACACATAATTAATCCAATTTTAATACAGACCTTCAACACATAACTAATCAGATTTTAATACAGACCTTACACACATAATTAATCAGATTTTAATATAGGCCTTACACACATAATTAATCCAATTTTAATACAGACCTTCAACACATAACTAATCAGATTTTAATACAGACCTTACACACATAATTAATCAGATTTAGATACAGACCTTACAGACATAATTAATCAGATTTTAATACAGACATTACACACATAATTCATCAGACCTTACACACATAATTAAATCAGATTTTAATACAGACCTTCAACACATAATTCATCAGATTTTAATATAGACCTTCAACACATAATTCATCAGATTTTAATATAGACCTTAATCCTCAAGTCTATTCATCAAGTTTTTCTAATCACCAGCTCATCAGGGACATCATAATTAAACTTGAAAACAACATTGCAAATACCCATTTGATTTACTTTTCATTTTTCTTATATGTAACAACATAAAAGCACTGATTTTGTACACATTTTGAATTGTTTATTTGTTTTGTAACTCCTAATACCATACAAAACTAAAATGCACAAACACCTGAGTTTGGTTTTAGGTGCACATTTGATACACATTGTCCAAGAAAGCAGCTGTAGGAGGTAATCAAGATCTGAAGCACAGGCAGTAGAAATCCTTCAATTTCCTAGAAAGATAACAGCCAGAATGACACAGTGACACCGATGCCGAGGAATTGTCAGTATTCTTTTATTTAGTAGGTCAGTAGTGATGATGTCTGTTAATCTGAAGTCCTTATCTCCCTGTAGAGCGTTAGGTCTTTCTTAAAGCAGTACTGAGGATGGGAACAAGAGACAAACAGCTCTACAGCCAACTGGCTCCACGGGACAATAAATCACCTTCATGAACGCCAAACTCCCAAGCCATTTTACATATTCAGTACAGCAGCTATTTTTACTGCTACCAAGGCCAAAATCACAAGCAGTGGCTAGTCTTTGGACTAATCAACAAATTGGGGTAAAATTATAAAAGCTAATGAACAAACGAACCACCTGTTTTTTTTTTTGTCAAAATAGGTCTTGTTATCCAATTAGCCTACCCGTTTTTCCCTACTTACTAAGCATTAGTGATGCGCAGTTCGCGAACGAATCGTTCGTTTTGAACAAATCTTTTGAGTGACTCGGGACTCACGAGTCATTTTTTCCAGTGACTCGTTCAATTGTATCGTTCATTCGAACGTTTGACAGCGGATTACTACAACAGGATCACTTGCTTCATGCCCGGTCCTCCTGCTCAGTTCTCTGATCAACTTCTATGTGCATTCGCAGAGAAAAATAATTCAAAGCAGGAACATCGTGAAGACATGTTTATAACTGCTAATTGAACGCAGACTATAATAATTAATATAGTTAGTTGATTACTGATGCCATGAAAAAAAATATGAAAACAAGCCTGGAGCCGCTGCCTTTGCCTAAGTAAAAACACTCATGAACGACTGTCTTGGTCAGTTTTATCGTTCAATTGAACGACGGGCAGCGGAGTTCTACCCAACCACGGCATACGCTGTTAGTTTTACGTTCGCAAAGAAAAATATACCAAGACAATAGCATAATAAAGACATGTTTGTAACAAAAATGTGACACATGGTAGGTCTAAAGTAATTACTTTTTTAGTTTATTTTTTATTGTAATGATAAACACTCATAAAATCATACACTGAGCCTTTGCCTAAGTAAAAGACTCGTGAACGACTGACTCTGCCAGTTTTATGGTTCAATTGAACGGTTGCTCAAAACTGCCAGCTGAGTCCAGGCGAGTATCCTACTCTCCGCCCAACAGCTGTTAGTTTCACGTTCTCAAAGAAAAGTTGATCTAGAAAGTAGCATCTTAAATACATGTTTGCAGCATATAATTGGACGCATAGCGTACAGTAAATAATGTAGTATTTTATTTTTGATACAGAAGACAAGTAAACGGCATTATGATGATGAGCATTCGCAGGCCCGTGGGGGTGGTGTAGGCATTATTGACTAAAATTAACGAAATTAATCGAACCGTCTCGAGAAGATCCGAGTCAGTAGAAAGAGTCGAACTTCCCATCAATACTAAGCATGTTATCTTGACATGACTCACTTGCATTCCACCAACCTGATTATTGTCACTCAACTGCCACTTGTCGGTCAGTGGACTCTACTACAACTCAATCCTATCAACGTTTTTTTTTACCCTGAATTAGCCTCACTGAATTACTTCATGAGGACACCAGAGGGAAATGGGAATGCCTAGTATAACTCTAATCATTATGTTGGGATAGCCCTATCTTTCACCACAATTTTCAAACAGTTAATTATCCTCGATAAAACAGCTGAAATGCTTCAAATGTATGGCATGCCATTTTAAAATGTTTGCGGAACATTGCAATCTTAATGATTTATCTTCTGATCACAAAATGTTTTAAGAGTTTTATAGGCTACCCACTGTAGATTAATATAGTTTAATATGTGAATAATAAATTAATCCAATGCTTACTGACTAGAGAATAAATTAGTATAAACGTGAGAAGGGGTGGCGGTGCAGGCCAATGATTGCGGTGTATCCGTCTTTGGTTTTATAGTTCCTAGTCATTCTCTCTTTGGCGCTATTCATCCGCATCAGGTCCCGTTAGCTCATTGTTATTCTGCCCGAGTGAGTGGGAAAGAGGGAGAGTGGGGGATAGTGAGGGAGAGAGTGGACGAGAGTCAGGATATTGTCAGAGAAAGGGAGAGTGGAGAGACAGAAGAGAAGACAACCGAGGTTTCTAGCAGTAGGGAGTTAGATGCAGTGGTCGTGGTTTAATCGCGGTGGATTTTCTGTCCGGGATGTACGCGTGAAGGCATGTTGATAATCTGCTCAACAATGAGGAGGTACAGAATGGCACCAAAAGTCTGACCCCGATTCGTGTGAGTAAAAAGAGAAAGGGGGAGGGGGTGAGAAAGGAAAGAAGAAAGTAGGGAGAGAGGCAGAGAAACGAGGGCAGGGGGAGAGATTGAGATTTAGTGCACTGGGGAGTGAACAACCCCCCACTAACGAAGGGAAAGTAATAGAAGAAAAGAGGGGGTTTACGAATCAGACAAAAGCCGAACGGAGTTTTGGTCATCCGTTTTCCCAACAATGAGTTCAGAAAAGGTACGATTCCACTTTGTATAAACTTTCTTGCCCCATATCTAATTTTAAATGAATTGGTCTGGGATTTATCTAACCTAGCGATCAACAGGTGTTGCGGAAGAAATTTAGAGGTACTCGCTTTGATGAGTCTCTCATTTCCAACCTCACACCCGTTGCAGGGTCTTGTGAATGACTTTACTTGGTTGATAGAATATGTGTTGCATTTTAGACATGTAAATACTCCAATAGGAGAAAAAAGTATTCCAATAGGAGTAATATAGACCGAACCTATAAATCCAATCCACTTTTATTTTAAAAGGCACGTTTTTGAGGCGCGTTGTGTTTCTCACACATGTACCGTGTTCCTAACATTGTTAGTTATGCGGTTGTAATCCCTTGAAAAGTAATGTAGAGCTTGTC
The DNA here is from genome assembly GCA_016801105.1 of Esox niger. Lineage (NCBI taxonomy): Eukaryota > Metazoa > Chordata > Actinopteri > Esociformes > Esocidae > Esox > Esox niger. The sequence goes on along the minus strand of JACXGJ010011000.1, from coordinate 16,201 downwards.
AACAGTTTCCATTTGTGGAAGTTATGTATCAGCTGTTTTAGAAACATTGTCGTTGTATATATTCCAATAGCAACACATTGTAAAACCAGTTCAGAAAATAATATCCAATATTCACTAGGACTAGGCCTATATATTAAATATGTGGCTAGGTTGTTTCTTCAAATGAGAATGTGTTTCCAAATTACCAACATGCTTTGAATTACAAGAAATCCATTAACTTCAAGAGAGAATTTCACTCTCTTCAGCTTGATCGGTTGTTGCTAGAAAGGTTTGGGCCATGGAAATCTGTAATCAATGGTTCCGTTTTAAAACAGGAATTTGTCTGAGTTTATCTACTAGCTAAAAGAGTAATTGATAGAGTAATGATGGTGTGATATAATCACAAAATTACCTAAAATGTGTGTATATATATGTATATATATATATATATATATATATATATATATATATATATATATATATATATACTATATTTGGTTTGGATTTTACTTAAAAACGTTGTTCCCAAGTCCTAATTAGCTAGTTGCTAAAGTAATGCAACTTAAAGAAAACAGTTTCTCTTTGTACATAGATTACTTTCAAGCAAAAATAGCCTAGAACTAGAGAACATTTTCAGTTATACTTTATGTTGGACCTTGACAATGTGCTCGTATATGCAGATTTACAAGTTCTAGGACTGTTTCCTAAGATCCAACAATAGGCTTTTGATGAAGGACATTTTTAATTGGATTTCGTCATATATTGATAATGCTCCTTCGTGCCCTAAAGCCGAACCCAATTAGTCTATATTAAAACAAACAAGTTGATTCTGTAACTGAGAATGTGTTCTCAGTCAACAAACCCAGGAAAAAAATATTATTTGTATCAGTTTTTGTAAGCCGTTAGCTTGATCTGTTTTCGCAATGTCCCATGCATATTTTTTTCCTCTTAATACTTTGTCAGCTGTTGATCATGGAAGCAGACCCCTGGGCCCCTAAAAAGTTTGCAGTGCACTACACCAAAGCTGGTCAACTATGCTGCACAGAGTTAACTTTAATTAGAATTAAATGTTATCCTCCGGTCTGTTCAACAACACCACCATGTACACGACTCCCCAATGACCGCCATCTGACATCATCAAATTAGCCAGTGCAAGACATGCTGCATACACGCAAACACGCTAACACACATACACGCTAACACACAGTGGCAATATGCTGTCTGAAAAGGGCCTGTGTGAGTCTTGGTGGTGAGTGAGGTCAGCTGTGTGTCAGTCCCACACGAAGGCCACTGTGCTGTAACACTTGACTGAAGAGGCGTGATAACAGTGTAGGACTTGGACCTAGTCTGTAGCCATCACAGTGGAACCCTTAGCACAGCCTGCAACTCAAGTCAGATGTGTGTCGCTTGCTTCGCAAACAACACGTGCAGAGGAACTTTAGGAAAGATACGTATAAGAAAAACAGAGTTAGACGGGAAATACATACTAAGTGTATTGAATGACAAACGCTTGGCTTTAAAAACAAATACTGGGCTGATGTTCAGGGGTATGAGGTAGTCGAGGTTTATGTACATATAGATGGAAGTGAAGTCATTAGGCAACAGGACAGATAATAAACAGTGGAAGCAGTGTGGCTGGTGTGTGTCTACGTAACCCGGTGGTGGAATCAGCTTCCCCTTGAAGATAGAACAGCAAACTTCTGAAGCCCTCCATTTTCAGAGACTGGCCAACATAACGCGACGGCCCTCAGCCTACTCCACCACTGCAGGGACGCAGCTGAATTTTGCTTAGGTCATCGGAATCTGTGATTCACCGAGAGCTGTTATCACTTCTCCTTGTCAGGTTGCTTGTTTGGCTCCCAAATGGATAAGGATAACACTGCACCAATTAACTTTTGCAAATAAGTACACCAATTACATTATCACAACCCAGCATTAGTGCAATCCAAAGGCTTCTGCTATCAGTGCCAAACCAAACATACAATATAACCTCAGCCCAGATGAGAACAGTGGAGTTTTCCAATCCCAGACACAAGTGTCAGGACACTGAATCAACATTGGACTGTGGAGAGGGAATCGGAGCTGAAACAGCCATGCTGATGGGGGACAGAATACCCCCATGGATAAATGAGTCTTGCTCAACTCAGTTTTCCCTTTACAGCCCTCCTTTGTCATTGTTGAGAGATTACGGGAAAACTTTGACCCACATCGGGTAATGGAGCAGGACACAAAGGCAACACGCCCAGCCGTCAGCTTTGGAAGGTCACCCTGCTGATGAGGAACCACCAACGGAGAAGTGTGTCTTCAGGACTCACTGGTGTACCGTGGTTCAATCATCTTTGGTCCCAGGATTAGGACTTATTATTAAGTCATGGGTGTAGATTCATCACAGTCACAAACGATTCTTTAAGTTGGGTCATGATACCGGTAGAGCATTTGATCTCTAGCAAATGTCATCCATCTAACTCTGTATGTATGTTTTATGTTTCAGGTCATCTCAGGCTGCGTATTTCTCTGCTTGGGTGTAGGGAAACCTTGTATTAAATTTCCCATTAATCACCTTTCTACGATATTTCTGTCCACCTTCTTGTGTCCAGGGAACGTCAGTGCACTGCTGTAAAAACTAGTGGCCTAACATTCAGGGAAACGACTAGAGAACAAAATCCATCTGAAAGAAAACGCCATGTCTCGCTCAGACGAGGTGAACAAGATGACAGAAAGCGTATATAAGGTAAAGTGTGTGTGTGTGTGTGTGTGTGTGTGTGTCTGTGTGTGTGTGTGTGTGTCTGCGTGTCTGTGTGTGTGTGTGTGTGTGTGTGTGTGGTTTCTTTACATGGTCTGACGAGTGCCCCACAATATCATTTTCTTGAATCTCAGTTTTTTAGCTGTCACGATCACAGACTGTGACCAAGCCTGTTGGAGAGGTCAATGTTTTTCATTGTGTGTGCTGTTGTAGGGAATTATGGACCAGTTCAACCCCAGTCTGAAGAACTTTGTGACCATGGGGAAACACTATGAGAAAGCCCTGACAGGTGAGAGGGGTGTATACTGCAACATCTATACTGTTTAGGGGAGGTGTTGCATTGGATGGGCACGTTTGTAGCATGTGGATTTTTACAGGTTAAGGATGGGTTTTTGGAATATCTTCGGCATAAATGCACTCCACCCCTGATCCTAATTTGAGGAGCGGTGTATAAGGTCCGTGTTACATGGTTCGTCTTTCCTGAAATGTCTTCTATTAGGAGTGACAATCGCAGCCAAGGGCTACTTCGATGCTCTGGTCAAACTGGGGGAACTGGCCAGTGACAGCCAGGGGTCAAAGGAACTGGGTGAGTGATCGGCTGTCTGTGTGAGAGATGGGGATTTAGCGAGGTGAAGTACACCTGGGGAGAGTGGGAGAAGAAGCAAGCTGGATTAGAGAGGGAGAGACCTGAGGAAGATAGAGGGTAAAAGAACAGCCACAGAGAGTGAAGGAGCTGAGGGAAAAAGAGAGTAAAAGGACTGAGTGGGAGAGAGTAAAGGGACTGAGGGAGAGAGAGAGAGAGAGGAAAGGGACTGAGGGAGAGAGAGAGAGAGAGAGAGAGGAAAGGGACTGAGGGAGAGAGAGAGAGGAAAGGGAATGAGGGAGAGAGAGAGTGAGGGAACTGAGGGAGAGAGAGAGAGAGAGAGGAAAGGGAATGAGAGAGAGAGAGAGGAAAGGGACTGAGGGAGAGAGAGAGAGGAAATGGACTGAGGGAGAGAGAGAGTGAGGGAACTGAGGGAGAGAGTGGGGTCATTGTTGAGAGATTAACAACACCGCATGATCTCATTGTAATGCTGAAAACTGTGGGGGAGGGGGGAGTGACAGATAGAGGGGGAGAAAGGGAGTGATGCCAGACACCAGAAATGAGTCTGTTACAGGAGAGACAGCCTTTACAGACAGACAGCTGACAACAGGACATACAGCCTTTACAGACAGACAGCTGACAACAGGACATACAGCCTTTACAGACAGACAGCTGACAACAGGACATACAGCCTTTACAGACAGACAGCTGACAACAGGACATACAGCCTTTACAGACAGACAGCTGACAACAGGACATACAGCCTTTACAGACAGACAGCTGACAACATAGGACAGACAGCCTTTACAGACAGACAGCTGACAACAGGACATACAGTCTTTACTGACAGACAGCTGACAACAGGACTTACAGCCTGTACAGACAGACAGCTGACAACAAGACATACAGTCTTTACAGACAGACAGCTGACAACAGGACATACAGCCTGTACAGACAGACAGCTGACAACAAGACATACAGCCTTTACAGACAGACAGCTGACAACAGGACATACAGCCTGTACAGACAGACAGCTGACAACAAGACATACAGCCTTTACAGACAGACAGCTGACAACAGGACATACAGCCTTTACAGACAGACAGCTGACAACAGGACATACAGCCTTTACAGACAGACAGCTGACAACAGGACATACAGCCTGTACAGACAGACAGCTGACAACAGGACATACAGCCTGTACAGACAGACAGCTGACAACAGGACATACAGCCTGTACAGACAGACAGCTGACAACATAGGCTGAGAACTGATCATCACTATTCAGCCAGATTACAGCTCCAGTTGAGATGAGACACAATAACATTTTATTGCTCCAACACATTAGGCCAAATGTTGCAGATACAGACAATGTCACAACATCATATGTACTGTATGCATCTATGTGTTTATGTCATATTGTCTATGTCCCGTGTGTTCATTTTGATTCCAGGAGACACACTATTCCAGATGGCCGAGGTGCATAGACAGATTCAGGTTCAGCTGGAGGACGTGGTGGGTATTGATTGTGTGTGTGTGTGTGTGTGTGTGTGTGTGTGATATAATAGATTGCTGGATGTGGGGATACTGTTTCATAAAACGTGTTATTTGATCTACAGTTGAAGCTGTTCCATTCTGAGCTGCTGACACAGTTGGAACAGAAGCTGGATTTGGACATTAAATATCTTACAGTGAGTTTATTTTTTTCCTTTTCTCTTCTCTACTTTTGCAACTATGACTACAACTGTGTTTTGTCTGTTCCTCTCTGTGTGTTTTCGCTCTCCCGTTCTCTCTCGACCTCAGGCCACGTTAAAGAAATATCAGAGTGAGCGGAAGTCCAAGTCAGATTCTATTGAGCGCTGCCAGTCCCAGCTGAAGAAGCTACGCAGGAAAAGCCAAGGCAGCCGCCACCCCAACAAGTATGGAGACAGAGAGATGCAGGTAGCTGGCATCGACAACTCCATTTCATGTCAGTAGTGTAATGTGTGTGACATTATGGATGACACAGTCGTTTCTTAACAGAGGGAGCTTTGTTTGACAACAACACCCGGCTGAAGCGTCTTACACAGCATTACCATGGACAGTAGTATGAATGAGATTGAGCACCAATCTCACAAAGCTGATTTTAAGGCAAACAACCAAGTGTCATTATTTGATGTTGAAAAGTGCTGCTTGTCAGAGGAGAATGCTTAGGATAGCAAAATAAGGTATTGGATGACAGAAGGAAAGGAGGTGAAATAAAAAATGTTGCTGCTCACCAGACAGGATTGGATTCAGTTTTCTTTTCTTGGTCCTCTCGTTGTGCCTCGCTCCTTACCATATATTAACATATCTCATTCTGTCTTTTCTCTGTAATTTGTATGTGTGTTTGCCTTTGGGCATACCTGTGTGTGACTTTGTGCTTACTAACCCCTGTCAGTATGTGGAGCTGATGAGTCGTCGTCAGGCGGAGCTAGACACGCTGGTTGCCGTGGGTTACCGCTCGGCACTGACTGAGGAGAGGAGACGCTACTGCTTCCTGGTGGATCGCCAGTGTTCAGTCACCAAGTTGCTCATCAACTACCACTGCAAGGTAGACACGCAAATACACACACTGTCCCCGTCCCTCTGGCCCCATCCAATGACCAACCTGCTTCCTTTCTCTGTCCAGGTGAGAGAACTCCTGTCACAGAAGCTGTCGTCATGGCAACAGTCATGCTCCCAGCCTACTAAACTACCTGAACGAGCACTCAACCTGCTACGTCATACCGCCCCCCAGGGCCCTGGGGCTTCTGGGATTGCTGAGCTCCTCCGACACGCCAAACTGGGCACTGTGCAGCCGGAACAGGTGAGTTAATCAGTGTATTTGTAGGAACAGACAGACAGTTCCGTTAATTGAAAGGATTATACGATTTGAGTATTCTGTTAATTAGACATAGGCAGTACATTAACAAAAGCCCTTCATTTTATCTCCTACTATCATCTCTGTCTGTCTCTCAGAGGCTGTCAGTACAGGAGGTCCCCCCTCTGTTGAATGGTGCAGCCCAGCAGCGACCCCTCCCCTCCTCTTCCCAGAGTGATGACCCTCCAAACTCCCACGGACCCCAGACCTTCCACTCCCTTGCTGCCAGCGGAGGGGCCAGTGGGGGAACTGGGACGGGCTGTCCTCAGCACACTAGCCTGCCAGACAGTGCCTCAGCTAGCCCCAATGCTAACAACAAAACAAGTGCTAATGCCGTCACCTCTGCTAACGCCGCCACCACTTCATCCACATCCTCCCCCACGGTCGTCTCCAGCCCAGCCCAGCAGATCTCTCTCCTCCTGGCCACCAGTACCTCTAGCCTCTCCCCTAGTCTCATCCCTTCCACTATGCTTTCTCTCAGCCAGGGCTCCCCATCCTGCTCCTCCCTTCAGGGCCTGGCTCTTCCCTTCAGTGCCCCCCATAGCCCTCCACTACCCCACAGTGCACCTCTCTCCAGAGCCATGACCCCATCGCTGCACCACCAGGGGGGGCTCGGAGGAGGGAACACACCACTGCTGTCCCATGGTCCCATGCTGATGAAGGCAGCAGAGATGTATGCGACGTCGACATTGCCGTTGCCTAGGAGACCGGTCAGCGATGCCCGGATGGGGGGGTTTATGGGTAGGTTTTGTTACCCCACTTGTAGTTCACTAACACATACTTTTCTTTCTCAGTACAGTGCCTTTTAATTCCCCCTCTCTTCTCTCATTCTCCTGTGTGTTCTTCTCTCCATCTTCCAGGTTCCACTTTGCCCAGAGACAGAGTTCTACCCCTCTCCAGTCCGTCTCGTGTGGAAGCCATGTTTGCCCACGGTCCTGAGGGGCCTGAGGGTAGTGGAGGGGGTGGGGCATGCCTGCTCCACTTCCTGCCAGGCGATGCGCTCAGCCTCCTCATCTCCGAGCCTAGAGATGGGTGGCACTATGGTCAGAATGAGCGGACTGGACGGTATGGGTTAAAACTCACCATTCAGCTGTCAAAAGGTCCAAAAGGTCCAACAGACACGACAGGATCAGGCAGTCCATGGCTGTTTTAGGTCATTGTTTTGCAGACAATATGAAGAAACAATGTCATCCTCTCTCCTTGACAGGAAAGGCTGGTTCCCCTTCTCCTACACTCAGCCCTACCCTGCTACTCTGGAGCCCCTTGATAGCAGGTTTGTCTCTATAGAAACAAAAATGTGTTATGATGTTAACATCTCATTTCAGAATGTTATTGTCTGAATAGGAATTTAGCTTTGCAGAGTGATGATAAGATCTTTCTAAACTAGAAATCCTCTCACTATGGAGTCCCCCCTTCCCTGTCTATCAGAACTTTAGTAATGACTACAAACTGGCAGTAAGGATGTTGTCTGAGAGATCACTGATACTCAGGGCAGAAGGTAGATTCATTAATTTACTGGTCCAGGTTAACTCAAATTTCACAGAAATACACTTGTTTTTGAGAGATGTTTTACTCTTCCAAACTGAAATATGAAATTTTAATCTTAGGTTACTAAATTGGTATTCCTACGTTAAGTGATGCACAAGTTGTCTTACGATTTACTCGGCTAAGTTGATGAAATTCTGTTTGACTGATTAATTCATCCTAATTTGGACCATCCGGCATTAGTAATAACTACAGCACATTTAAAAATAATTTTATGGAGACATGAGGTTTGAACCATTTATTATCTTCTCAGATTATCTAAACGGTTAACATATCATTTTACCAATTTAAGAGATATTATGCTTTTTTGGACAGGAAACTGGTAGGAGATAGAGGTTATGTTAAAAGAGTAGTAGGTTGGATTCCAATCCATAATGCATTAGGACTGGTGAGCCAGGGGCAGTGTCTCAGAACCCCTTCTCCCACCTTCGCAGCATGGTTTTATTGGGTAATCACAGCACAGTTGAGAGGGTCCTCCCCAATTTCATTATATCCATTTGTAACTACAGCTCTGAATCATCGTAGTAACTCCCAACGTATTTGGTAGACTGAAGAGCAGGCGTTAGTCATAGACAGTCCTGACAAACTATATTGCTTTTTCCACACTGCTCTTCCAACCAGGGGACGCCATACCAGACATGCTTGCTTTTACCCCTGCTGACACTTGACATGAATATGCCATCCTTCTCACTTCTGTTTTTCTTTCTGTGTAATGGTCATTTTGATGTCTCCATGCAAACCAGAAAGGACATAGGAATAAGGAGGAATAGACCTTGCCCATTATTTCCGTTATTTCTTATGCTTTTACCAAGATCAACAGCACAGTTGAATGACCACTTTCCACCCTTCATTCTGTTTCAACAGTCAGGACAATATAATATTTATAATATGGGATTAGGGATGTTGAGAAAGACACGTGAAAAAAATGAACTATTTATTCAATTTCTCCAGCTCCCCGCTCCTCTCTAAGGTCAACAGTACCAGTACAGGCCAGTTAGATAAGCTGGTCTCACCGGGCCTGCCTGCCCTAACCCCTGAGTCAGAGGAGGAATGCTTCCCCCCTCAAAGGGTCAGCACCTTCCGCCCACGCCCCTACAGCATGGCTGACTCCAACCAGGTCAGCCTGAGGCCCAAGTTCAGAGGGGAAGGGGTCGATTGGGCAGGCCCCCCTGAACGACCTGCTATGTCAATGCTGATTCAAGAGGTAGAAATGATTTAGACTTAAATGATATTGAATGCTGATATAATATGTACTGAGATAATAACACTAGCATCTCTATCTCCTTGACTACAGCTCTCCTCAGACTTTGCCTCCCCCCCACCTTCTCCGACCAGGTAACACTTGAATTATCGATACAGTAGACTCACTGCACTTCACACATATATTTTCTATACAGTAGACTCACTACACTTCAATTATAACCATCCCTGGTTCACTTCCTGTTAGGCTTGGTGTACAATTCTGAATTGAGTTGGGATATTTTGTATGTAGTTCGAATTTGAAATGTTTTATTTACTTGGATATTTTATTGCAAACACCATAATGCATGTTTATTAGACACTGTGAATGGTTACCAGTAATATGTTAAACCTTTCATTTTAAAACCTCCTACTAGTTTTAAATGATTATCATGGAAAGAAACAACCTAACATTTAATGAAGAAATACAATTATATAAAATACTGATATTTGAGTTAGTTATCCTTACATTTCAAATGGTAGTGTATCTCTTTGGTTTATTGAGCTAGAAGAGGCATTTGGAAAGTTAAAGGAAACACAGTCAAATGCATGTGGTAGTTGAATTTCTTCAAGGTGAATTGTATGAACTTCCAGGTAATTAAATTAAAATGACCTTCCCATTCTGCTTCTTGTGGGTGTGGCCAAATAAAGTTCACATTTAAATTAATGTGGCAACTTCAGATTGATCCCAGATAAATTAATGTCTACATTTCTGTCTTGCCTAAAACACACATTGTCTTCCTTTCAGGACCAACCCATTTGCCCATGTCCGGCTCAGAAAGACAGTGACCAATGACCGTTCTGCACCCATCATTGAATAGGACCTGGTTCCTGGTTAAGCAACCAATGGAAATACAGTTTTTTTAAATAGCTGAATCATTGCCAACATTTAGGTGACATTCCAGTAATTTTCACATGCCATTTGGACAAAATAAGAAGCTGCTTTTTCAATGGTGAATATAATAAAAAATACATGATTCCCGAACAGTATTTTAATACAGAAGAAAAGGGTGATGATGGGGATTTGGAGTCAGGGAGGCAATTATGTTAGTTTAAAAAAAGAAAATGAAAGACATTTAATTTGCATGGCTAACACTAACATTTGAGCCCTGGGCATTAATTACTGTATCAAGATGATGCCTTGATTTTTTATAATGTTTATTTTTATTTTACAAATAATTTCTAGATATAGTTTTGTTAGTAAATCTTTATTATGGTTTTTAGTCTGTAATCGGAGATGTGCAAAGAGATATTTATCATTGTGCCATCAAAAGTGATGCAGGAAATAGAAACATTAAGAATTGCAATGTTTTCTTTGTACGCTGTGATTCAATAAGAATATTTGCCAGCAGTCAGGCTTCCTTTCTCAATAGATACATACCAACCACTTACTATGCTGATTTGTAAATGTTTCCACCATTATTTGGTTAGGAAATATTTTACTTACTATTTTATTAATTATCAATTTCTATTAAACATGTTAATATGTGATGTGTGCTTTATGAGATCTTCTGACAACTGAAGGGATTTGATATACCCAAATACAGTAGATTGCATTGCAAGGCTAATGCATTTTGTTGGGTATCCCGTATTTTTGTTTTTATAGGACAGGTGGAAGTGGTAAGAAACAGTTGAAGGGTTTGGATGGTGATTCTTTGTGGAAAAGTGTTGGAGAAATTGACATTTTGTTGTGGGATAAAAGTATAAGAAAAGTGATTGATTTCAGCTCTAGTTTTTACTAGTGTCTAGTCGACACCTAACAGATATTAGTTGCATGTTTACCAATTGCAAACCTTACAGAACCGTGAAAAGGTTTGTTGAGGCCAAGAGGAATGATGATGTTGTGTCAACATTGGAAGTGTCTAAGAAAGTATTTGGAAAGTGGATTAGTGTGTGAGCAAGTGCCAATGGTAAACTAGTAATCTTTTTCACTCACTTTCTCTCTGTCCTCTATCTCTCTAGTAAGTCTTGTCATCTAGAAAAGTGTTGAGAGTTGACAGATTGAGGGTTTAGGCTGAAATATTTGGGTAAATTGACATGTTCTGTATGATCTTTGTTCTAATTTCAGTCATTTACAGTGTACATTTCCTCCGCTTTGTGTGTTTCAGATGAAGTTGCAGCTAAATTCTCTAACATAGCCTCTGAATGATTGCTTTTCTTGCTATGTGAATTCTAACACCCAATAAATAACATTGCTCAATGTTAATATTGTTAACAAATAACATTGTTGTTTTGAATGCAAAAGCTCATACGGATTACGAAATCACAGAGTGCTATAAAAGCTAATATCTTTTTTAATCTTAAGATAAAAAGATTTCACTTGTTTTTTATCATAAAGTGGCATCTTTTTTACTGTCTTAACTTCTGTCAGTATATTATGTTTTACTCCAGGTTGATTCTGAAGTTGCAATTAAGTTTTGAATTTGAACTAATTGAGGTCACAGCCCACAGGAAGTAGAATTTGTACTTATTGTATTCAATAATATAATATTATTTAATGTATCATGGAGATGCTTACTTTACATCCAGAATGTAAGAGAACAACCCCAAATTACAAAAATTACCATTAAGTTATATTATGGATTAGGATCAAACTAATATTTTGTATCTGTTGTTTTAGACTCCAGATACTTTTGGAAAAATATTTGTGTTAAGAATGATTCTACACTATTTCATTAATGGAATTTACTCATATTTGGTTTAAATGTAATTATATAAATAATTATTTTGCTTCCAGTGGGTTGTGGCCATTTCAGAGTTACATTCAGAAATTCAAAACACCCTGCTTTCATATGAAGCTTAATTGGACTGTGATGTAGTTATAAAAGACAAAAAAATTATGTTGTGGTGAATATTCTGGCTCTATATTCAGGATGCATCTGATAGTAGGAATGTGTTAGTCTCTGTGCATGTTTTAATTATATTTCATACTATGTGAAAATATCTAGAGCTGTAAAATAGTGTTGTACGGAAATAACACTTTGAAATGTTGAAAATGATGGTAACACCATTTTGGTGAACAGCTGGGATGTCAGCTTGTCCATGTGGAATGGAAATTTTGGCCTACTTTATGATATCATGTATAATATACAACAGATAGTTCATCTGGGTAAGGGAATGGGCACTAGACCATACGTGAATATTTCCCAATACCCAGATGTTCAGACTGAGCAATAGGAGGTTCAGGAAAACAGCGTTTAATTTTTCCCCCAATAAAATAAACACACACTGATTTATAGACGAACGGTAATAAGCCATTTTTCAAAATGAAATCACAATCTGCATTAGGAATTAAAACAGGTGTTTAAGAACAAATAGCCTCTTCTCATACTTTCCTTATTACAAGCTTTTTATGTGTAAAAAACAAACTTATTGAGTCAGACAACCACCATGCTCAGGAAATATTATCAAAAACCTTACATATCATGGATCATAAAGGATAGAGTGAAAGCTGTATTGATTACACATTCCAAATTGAACTGATATAGTATTTCTTTAAAACAATTGTTTATCACTACAACTTCATTTTGAACAACTGAACCATTTAGCAGACATTAACAATATCTCTGTTTTATCTATGTACACAAACACACACACACACTTTCAGCGGGATTGAGAGTGGCTCTGCTTCCCGAAGTTATTTTTTTAAGGGCAGCCGGCCTGTGTCATGTCGTTTCCGGACACTGCTCTCTGTTATGCTGTGACCAGGACTTTTATCTTAATGCTCATGACCTCTATAACTCACCAGTACTGAAATGCTGTGATTTAAACAACTACACCCAAATCTTTAAACAAACCTTCACAACTGGTTCATACTCCAAAATAAAACAGCTTTGACGTAGTTCTCAACTGTAGGTACAGAGGATCCAAAACATCTGAGACTAGTGTAAACCGATGTTTAATGAAGATATCTAAAAAAAAGCTTTTGAATCACAGGCATTTCCAGACCTCATAGAGAAAGCCTGTCAGAAAAGGAAACGTATATAATATCTCTGCATAGTTCATTCTTCCACTGAAAAACAGAGGAAGACTGATGGGAAAAAGAGAGAAAACATAGGCAGATATACCTAACGGACAAGAGGGATGGGCCAGTAACTAAAAGGTTGCTGGTTTGAATCCCTGAGTTGACATGCTAAACTAAATGTGTTTCTGTGCCTTGCAGCAAGGCACAAAACCTTTATTTATTAAGTTGATCTTGTGAAACAAATGCATTTATTGTAAATGTTAGTTCAGTGTTTTGTGTATGGATGTTGTGATGTTGTGCCAACTGGTGAACAACATAGAAACAACAATCAATGGTGTAAAAAGGGGGACCAGTCCAAGAGTCAACGTAACCATATGCAGTGGTATTGAATACTTTACAAATTACATTTCATCACCTAGGTTTAAAGGACACAGAATTAGAAAGAGATTCTATATCTTTAACATCCCAAATCACTCCCTTCCCCTTGGCCCCACATGCACATTAATGCACTCCTACACTTGACCAAATGTGTAAGGTCACATGATTCTTCCTTAACATCCCACACAATTGACTACTTTAAAATGGTTGCAGCACTGCAATTTAAATGCATATCCAATTAAGACCTCAATCCATCTCTATGAACAGATCATAATTCAATTTGTTTCCCACCTCCCTTTTCTGTGGTCATCCCTCATATTCATTCCACTTGATTGCCAGACATTTTTTTTATGTCTGCCAGCTTGGTCATATGTGGTTCCGAATTGTGTCACCCATATATTAAAGTACATACACAGCTAGTAGTATACTCTATCTACTGTAGGCTTTCTTGTCTTACTAATATGTATGGGGGAAAGTGTACTTGGCTCAAATGTGTGTAATGCCGCAATATGCTACAGTATTAATTATTTAGGATTTGGAAAATTATAATCATACCAATAGAATGCAAGAGCAAAGCTGGTGATATTTAATAGAGAATCTTTATTTTGGGATGTAGATAAGGACAGAAACAATGGGTTGTGGACTGTACAGGATTGGGCTGTTACAAGTTTTTTAACCAATCCAGGTTCGGTCCTTTAGGTTCAGACGGGTGGCTGGGGACGTCATCCATCTTGCCATTATTTCGGACAGGAACTGGAGAAAAAAAAACAAAAAAAATGTTTTTGTAAACAAAAGTCCAGGGCACAAATTCTCAATTTGCTCATCCATAGTATGATGCAGCCAGCCTCTTAGCTGCATGAGTTTGATTCTACAGTTCTAAAATGTTTCATTTTAAGATGAATTGGTGTGTAGCGTAGCAGCATATTTCTTTTAAGATGCATTGGTGTGTAGCGTTGCTGCATATTTCTTTTAAGATGCATTGGTGTGTAGCGTAGCTGCATATTCCTTTTTAGGTGCATTGTTACCTTACATACCTGTCCATTTCATAATTCGCTGTGTTATTTATCACTATTTTTGTAGTTCCCAGAGGAGAATCAAGCCTTTTATAATCCATAAAATCTGTGTCTTGGCCAATTTTTAATCCATAAGACAACTGCATTAATGCTTATGCCTACTGACAGAATATTTCAAATGACCATTGCCAAAATGTGCCATTATGTGTCACAAATCATGCGTCTTTACATTGCACATAGTCTAGACCACCATGACCTTTTACCTTGGTTACCTTGGGAGGTTCGAGCCTTTCCATAAAGATTAGAAACTTGGTCGGAACCATTTTGACGTAAGGTAACATTTCATGCCAAGATCGAAAGACCTATCCAAGGCCCTCAGAAGAAAGATTATTGAAGCCCATCATTTTGGGAGGGGTTACAAAGCCATTTCCAAGCAATTTGATCGTTCCACTGTCCGATAGATAATCTTCGAATGGAAAAAACTACTGACAATCTACATAAGCTGGGTTTATTTCAGCCAAAGGGGACAACACTACCTATCGGGTTCTACTTATTTTTATAGATCTTTAAAATAGCATTAATCTTAATTTTTTATCAGTAAATGATTCCAAATTAGGTTAGGTTACACTATGCTGAAGTGAAGATTATATATGCCTTACCTGGGTAGTTATATGGCATAGCTTTATTCATCATTCCTGAGTACTTTGTGTAGGGACTCAAAAATGGAATCAAGACAGCTGGAAAGACATACAAAAAATATCATTACAATTATGTTGAACCAAGTAAACACAAAATACAACTCCGGAAAAATTTAAGAGACCACTGCACCTTTTTCTTTCCTTTCCAAAAAAGTTGAAAAGGAACGTTTTGAGTGAGGAACAGAAGCGTTCAATATGCAGTGATCTCTTAATTTTAACATTTCTGTTCCTCACACAAAACCTTCCTTTTTGACTTTTTTGGAAAATAATGAAAAAGGTGCAGTGGTATGATATTTTTTTCCAGAGCTGTATATCAATTCAGGAAGGGGACAGCGTTTCTTGTGTGTGTCATCTCATATCAGAATCCTTATGATGTAACTACTGTTGAATTGAGATTATTGTAAGATATGATCACTACATACGAAGACGTTCTCATAAAATGTACAGACCAGAAAGTCCAATTGCACAGGAGACCACTATCACTGGTTCTTTATTCCATGCATTCTTCAGGAAGGCTCCAATTCCTGGACAGGCAAACGCACATTTAGATATGAGATGTACCAAAGGTGTTATGCATTACATATGATCCAATGAACAATAAAGTATATAAGTAAGCTATGTAACCATAGCTAGTAAACCTAGCTTGTAATATTACGTAAAACTATCTACAGTATACATACCACCAGTCACACATTTGTTTTGAGTCTCATAAGTAATGAAAAGATCAAATTCGGTAAGTCTGTTTACACACAAACTGCTCAATCCAGACGAGGTGGATTTAGATTGGTCAAACTAAATGATCAAGGTAATGTAAAGAATAAAGTAGAGAAACCAGACAAAACAAACGTAACGTCGTTAGTTGGCTAACGCGTAGTAGGTATGTTTGCCCAAGCCAAGGTCACATAATTTCTTTGACGTTGCGTATAATAATATGCATACAAAGAGTATATATATTTTTTGTTACAATTATTAATACATTAGTGATAAGACAGTTGTTTGTTTGAGAGAGGAAATAAATATTCCTAGCAACTAAGCTATGAAGATAGAAATTTCACTGACCTGCCATGTTGCTCGTTGTAGTTTGGCTGGTGTTGGTAAACATGGGAACTGTAGTCTATAAAATTCCTGACGTATAACCGTTGCGCCAGTCGCGCAACACAGAAAGGTTGTTTGAGAGC
>JACXGJ010010999.1:0-20705 GCA_016801105.1 Esox niger | reverse complement strand
CCACACCCAACCAACACCAACCTACAGTCACAAAAACCCAGAACAACCCACATCCATCCACCACCAACCTACAGTCACAAAAACCCAGAACAACCCACACCCAACCAACACCAACCTACAGACACAAAAACCCAGAACAACCCACACCCAACCACCACCCACCACTTCACAACCAGTTCACATTCTCATGAAATAAGTAATAATATGAAGTGGGCGTTCTGTGAACTATACATTCAAAAAAAGATGAATACAAAGTAGGAACGAAAGCCGGTATAATCAGGCCGAGGTGAAGTGTGTAACCTCGTCAAAGGACCGGGGTGTCAGGTTTATAGCAGGTCTAGAGGCCTGTTTAGTTGCATATTATCTTGTGTGTGTGTGTGTGTGTGTGTGTGTGTGTGTGTGTCCACTGTAGGCTGTAATGCATACATAAAATATGAGGAGAATGACATGCCCATGATAAAGCAAAGGTAGCCCCCCCTTTCCTCACTGAACACTGTTTACCCATCAAGTAAAAACAACAGGTAGTTTACTGAAACAGATCTGTAACATACAGTATAGTGTAATGTAACAGAGTAGGCTGGCTAAATGAATTTGGCAACTGAAATGAATGTCACTAATATAATGTCAAACTAATCCTTCAGTGAGGGAATCTTTCTTTCGAGAACCATCTCTTTAGCCCAGAAGCTTGACTCATTTGTCTTGTCAGATAACTGTGTGTAGGAGGAGAACTCACAACAGCCATAGTCGAAGCCTGAAAAGCTGCACAATCATCAACATTTGAACCCCATCAACATCCTAACCAAATTTCAACCCCATCACAGCTCCATTACATCTCAACTATATATTAATTCAATCACAACATTCAGTCATATGTCAACTCCAACACAATGCCATCACAACATTTCAATCAGAGATGGCAAAGATACATCAACATAGGTTACCAAATACCTTAATACTAATATCTTATATTCTAAGGTATTTTGTATCGAAATAAATTACAAAATACAACAGCCACACCAGGCCTCATAATAAAATACTGTTTATTTGTATTTTTAAAATACTAAAAATACTTTTACAAGGGAGCATAAATCACTTCGCAAACCTTCCATCAGTCAGCCTATTTGATCTGTCCCTTCACCAATACACTGACTCGTTTGATTAAGTAGACAATGTTTGATAGCAACAGCTTTTCTTTGCCTAACATAAATCTGACATATGTTAACAGATAACATTTTCTTATCCCTGTGATCACCCAGATGAAGGATAGTTTTAAAGTACCCAACAGTTTAATGTTAAACTAACAGTTTGGTAATGACACAATTACTAATTTAGTTACTTGGTGTTTGGTAATGAAGGGCCTAATTTGCATCAGCAACACTGGCTCAATGACAAACTAGTCATTTTACAAGACAACTGCCGGCACCTTTATTCGTAGCAGCTAGTTTCTAAGTAATTATTTGATTGTTAAGCATAAATATAATAATACATTAAGTGTATCCTACATAACAGCTACTTCAATTAGGATACAACCACTTAGCTATCAATTATTTATTTCTGAATCATTGGACACGTATTTGGAAGTTGAAAATAAGCCCTGTCAACAATTATTAAATGATCAACATGTTTTATTTTAAATGTAGCCAGAAACGTAATCAGAAAGTAGCAACAGAGCTTAAGACGTATTATCCCAACTCCAACCACTGACTCAATTGAGAGCCTCAGAATATAGATATAGACAACACACATAATAACTGTTTAGTACGAACATTTGCTTAAACTCCAATAGAGAATACTACAGTAGAGAATTCTACAGTAGAGAATACTACAGTAGAGAATACTACAATAGAGAATACTATAATAGAGAATTCTACAGTAGAGAATACTACAGTAGAGAATTCTACAGTAGAGAATACTAAAGTAGAGAATTCTACAGTAGATAATTCTACAGTAGAGAATACTACAGTAGAGAATACTACAATAGAGAATACTATAATAGAGAATTCTACAGTAGAGAATTCTACAGTAGATAATTCTACAGTAGAGAATACTACAGTAGAGAATACTACAATAGAGAATACTATAATAGAGAATTCTACAGTAGAGAGTACTACAGTAGAGAATTCTACAGTAGAGAATTCTACAGTAGAGAATTCTACAGTAGAGAATACTACAGTAGAGAATTCTACAGTAGAGAATACTACAATAGAGAATACTACAGACCAGGTTTTCCAGAACAGTTGAAAAGTTCTACCAAAATACAGTCATACCTATGTGTGAGTGTGGGTGAGAGAGTAAGCATGTGATTGAGAGTGTGTGTGTGTGAGTGAGAGAGTAAGCATGTGATTGAGAGTGTGTGTGTGTGTGTGTGTGTGTGTGTGTGTGTGTGAGTGTGGGTGAGAGAGTAAGCGTGTGATTGAGAGTGTGTAGGTGTGGGTGAGAGAGTAAGCATGTGATTGAGAGTGTGTGTGTGTGTGTGAGAGAGTGTGGGAGTGTATTATAATGTTATGTTGTACAACACTGAAACTATTTATTATACATGTTTTGTGCACAACCAACAAAAAGAGAATGAAAGTAGCAAGTTTACATTAACTCTGATGGCCGCTACTCAGATAAAATTGTTAGCTAGAACATTACTTAACATTACGTAAAACTATTTTTAGCCAGGGCTACTAAAATGAACACCACTAGCAATTTATGCTCAACATCGCTGGAAAGCCAGCAACCTACACGTTTCTCACCTTGACCTTCTTCTTCGGGTATAGATAATTTTTCTGTTCTGATCTCAACTAATCTGGGCAAATTACTGAGTAGGCACTAATCAGAGGCAGCATTTTATGTTTGCCAAATTGTACAGTATTTTTAATCTACAAAATACAAACTACTAAAGTATTTTGATAAAAAAATATGAAGCTATTTTCATCAAAACTATCAAATACAAATTATAAAATGCTATTTTTGTATTTGAAATACATGTATTATTAATATTGCCAATCCCTGGGCCTATACTACGGAGCAGGATTTGGGGTAAGCGAGCTAACTTCAGGTTGGACCCTGGTTTGTCAGTGCCACGATGGTGAATAGGCGGACATTCCGGGGGGGACAGTGGGGACGTGTCCCCCCATCTTGGGGAAAACTATGGCCCTCCCAATATATACATGTAAACATAACAATGTAATTTCAAAAATAGTAATAAGATTTAAATAAAGCATCTGCGCAGAATATAGACACCTAATAGCGCGTTGAAATGTCCAAAAATTGCGACACCCCCGCCCGTTGTCCCGACACCCCGGTCCTTTGCCTCACAGTGGTTTGATCCACTGCCCCCCAGCCCTCAGCGTCGGCACACCGTGCAGGTAGGGTGCGTGTGTAGGAACCTGACCGTCTGTCGTTGGTGGTAGACTTTCAGTAAGTATTTCAAACAAAGGATATGTTAAAGATTTCTTTACTTCTGCTACTTAATCAAATAAAAATATTTCTAACCGTCACCAGCCTTCATTTTATCTGCATTGAACGACAGGTCACTCGTTATGTTAGCTAGCTGATGTTAGCTAGCAAGCTACATTAGCTTCAACCAGCTTTTGCAGTTATTTAATTCGAGTCGGTAAGGGAAGCTTGCAGGGCAGTGCATGTAGTGTTCCTTAGCTGGCAAGGTGATAGTCTTTATGTCTACCATCTGAAAGATACTCAATCCTGTAAATGTGATTTATGTAGGATTCACACACACAGCTGAATTTGCAGTGCTAGAGCAGAAGAAAAACAATGGAGCAAACTAAAACAGTATTACAGAACTTTTTTGGTATCCCCATCAAACATTGCTCTACAGAAATCTTTATGTAACTGTCCCCACCGAACTGGATAACAGATTTTCGCCGCTGCGATGGTGGTTCTCTTGTTACCGGGTTACATCGCCATGGTAACTTGTGCTGCACACCTTACCCGAGCCACCTAAAAACCATAGCACCATTGTGTAACAGCTATGTCTGAAAAGCAGCAGCATGCAAAGTGTTAAGAAACAATTACATTTGTTAAATGTCAGTGTCGTGATGGGGTTGAGATTTGGTTGAAAATCACATCAACATTTATCAGAAAAAGTTATATGCTATTGGTTATTGAATGCCTTCCATGATTAGCCACCGCTATTCAATGAAATTTGACACAGACAAAGTTGAGCCAACAGCAGAAAATGGCTTTCATGACTACAGGGAAATTGAGAGTATGAAAACAGCTCCTAATGTCATCTAGCATGCTTCTGTCTGTCTGCTTGGCCGTCACAGTGCTGTCATGTCTTATTGGGTTTGCCCCAAGGGGGAAGTTATACTTGGAAATCCATCCTTAACAATAACCTGCAAAATAGGAACCAATAACAATAGATACATAATCTGGCTGTAGGGCCAGGTGGCTGGAATTCCCTTAAAAACAAGCGGAAGCATGGGCATGTGAAGAAATACTGTGTGTGTGTGTGTGTGTGTG
Organism: Esox niger; assembly: GCA_016801105.1. Classification (NCBI taxonomy): domain Eukaryota; kingdom Metazoa; phylum Chordata; class Actinopteri; order Esociformes; family Esocidae; genus Esox; species Esox niger. The sequence goes on along the minus strand of JACXGJ010010999.1, from coordinate 16,235 downwards.
TGTGTGTGTGTGTGTGTGTGTGTGTGTGTGTGTGTGTGTGTGTGTGTATTGCCCAGCAACAGTCCCGAAACCTGAAGGATCTGGAGGAGTGGGCCAAAATCCCTGCTGCAGTGTGTGCAAACCTGGTCAAGAAGTACAGGACACGTATGATCTCTGTAATTGCAAACAAAGGTTTCTGTACCAAATATTAAGTTCTACTTTTATGATGTATCAAATACTTGTCATGCAATAAAATGCAAATTAATTATTTGAAAATCATACAATGTGATTTTCTGGATTGTTTTAGATTCCGTCTCTCACAGTTGAAGTGTACCTATGATAAAAATACAGACCTCTACATGCTTTCTTTGTAAGTAGGAAAACCTGCTAAATCAGCAGCGTATCAAATACTTGTTCTCCCCACTGTACATGTATGTCTGACAGATTATGATAATTGAATAGATAATTTTGCATGTGATGGCTCAGACAATGAAAGAAAGTTTGAAGTTGTGAAGAGTATGACAACTTTACTGAGAATCAACTAACACATTTTGATCAGAGAGCCATGTGCATGTAGGTAATGTGCCTATTGTAAACCATTTTACTCTTTTATACACGTGCAAAAACACATGTGCAATTTGCTTAATGAGAAATCTAATCTGATGTACAAGAAACTAATAAAAAAGCTATATATTCTCATTCGAGAAATGAGCCAAAACAATTAAGAAAAACTGTAAAATTATACAGGTGCTGGTCACATAATTATAATATCATCAAAAACGTTATTTCTTTCAGTAATTCCATTCAAAAAGTGATACTTGTATAATGTATACAGTCATTCCACACAGACTGATATATTTCAAGTGTTCATTCCTTTTAATTTTGATGATTATAACTGACAACTAATGAAAAACCCCAAAATCAGTATCTCAGAAAATTAGAACGTTGTGAAAAGGTTCAATATTGAAGACACCTGGTGCCACACTCTAATCAGCTAATTAACTCAAAACACCTGCAAAGGCCTTTAAATGGTCTCTCAGTCTAGTTCTGTCGGCTACACAATCATGAGGAAGACTGCTGACTTGACAGCTGTCCTAAAGACGACCATTGACACCTTGCACAAGGAGGGCAAGACACAAAAGGTAATTGCTAAAGAGGCCGGCTGTTTACAGAGCGATGTGTCCAAGCACATTAATAGAGAGGCGAAGGGAAGGAAAAGATGTGGTAGAAAAAAGTGTAACAGCAACAGGGATAACCGCACCCTGGAGAGGATTATGAAACAAAACCCATTCAAAAATGTGGGGGAGATTCACAAAGAGTGGAGTGCAGCTGGAGTCAGTGCTTCACAAACCACCACGCACACATGTATGCAAGACATGGGTTTCAGCTGTCGCATTCCTTGTGTCAAACCACTCTTGAACAAGACACAGCGTCAGAAGCGTCTCGACTAGGCTAAAGACAAAAAGGACTGGACTGCTGCTGAGTGATCCAAAGTTATGTTCTCTGATGAAAGTAAATTTTGCATTTCCTTTGGAAATCAAGGTCTCAGAGTCTGGAGGAAAAGAGGAGAGGCACAGAATCCACATTGCTGGAAGTCCAGTGTAAAGTCTCCACAGTCTGATGGTTTGGGGTGCCATGTCATCTGCTGGTGTTGGTCCACTGTGTTTTCTGAGGTCCAAGGTCAATGCAGCCGTCTACCAGGAAGTTTTAGAGCACTGCTGCTGACCAACTTTATGGAGATGCAGGTTTCCAACAGGACTTGGCACCTGCACACAGTGCCAAAGCTACCAGTACCTGGTTTTAAGACCATGGTATCCCTGTTCTTAATTGGCCAGCAAACTCACCTGACCTTAACCCTACAGAAAATCTATGGGGTATTGTGAAGAGGAAGATGCGATACGCCAGACCCAACAATGCAGAAGAGCTGTAGGCCACTATCAGAGCAACCTGGGCTCTCATAACACATGAGCAGTGCCACAGACTGAACGACTCCATGCCACGCCACATTGCTGCAGTAATTCAGGCAAAAGGGGCCCCAACTAAGTATTGAGTGCTGTACATGCTCATACTTTTCATGTTCATACTTTTCAGTTGGCCAAAATTTCTAAAAATCATTTTTTTGTATTGGTCTTAAGTAATATTCATATTTTCTGAGATACTGATTTGGGGGTTTCATTAGTTGTCAGTTATAATCATCAAAATTAAAAGGAAGGAACACATATATATCAGTCTATGTGGAATGACTGTATACATTATGCAAGTTTCACTTTTTGAATGGAATTACTGAAAGAAATCACCTTTTTTATGTTATTCTAATTATATGACCAGCACCTGTATGTTCAATTAAGCATCTCTAAGGTTACCCCGTGAGCCTTCCAGAGGCAGGCAGGCAGGCCAACAACTATAGGAGTGAACCTTCATGGAAATCAGTTGACAGCTCCTCTGTTTGGTTTAGCCACATGCACAAATGACATTTACAACTAGCATACAGGTCAGTAGAAATGGTAGGGGAAAAAAGTAAATTGGCACTGCGTGAAGAAGGTTGTCGACCCCTGATCTATATTACCATTAACGGTACCATTCATGATCATTTACATGAACCTTTCCAAAAATGACATCATTTACAGTAACAATTAGTCATATTGCAGGTCCGGCTATCCAGAATAATTTAGATTAAGGCAATGTTGACAGATTTCTGTTGAATTCAAAAGAAAAATATAATATATATATATATATATATAAATATATATATATACACAGTGGGGCAAAAAAGTATTTAGTCAGCCACCAATTGTGCAAGTTGTCCCACTTAAAAAGATGAGAAAGGCCTGTAATTTTCATCATAGGCACACTCCAACTATGAGAGACAAAATGAGAAAACAAAGTCCAGAAAATCACATTGTAGGATTTCTTATGAATGTATTGGTAAATTATGGTGTAAAATAAGTATCTGGTCAATGACAAATGTTCATCTCAATACTTTGTTATATACCGTTTGTTGGCAAAGAAAGAGGTCAAATGTTTTCTGTAAGTCTTCACAAGATTTCACACACTGTTGCTGGTATTTTGGCCCATTCCTCCATGCAGTTCTCCTCTATAGCAGTGATGTTCTGGAGCTGTTGCTGGGCAACACGGACTTTCAACTCCCTCCAAAGATTTTCTATGGGGTTGAGATCTGGTGACTGGCTAGGCCACTCCAGGACCTTGAAATGCTTCTTACGAAGCCACTCCTTCGTTGCCCAGGTGGTGTGTTTGCGATCATTGTCATGCTGAAAGACCCAGCCACGTTTCATCTTCAATGCCCTTGCTGATGGAAGGAGGTTTTCACTCAAAATCTCCCGATACATGGCCCCATTCATTCTTTCCTTTACACGGATTAGTCGTCCTGGTCCCTTTGCAGAAAAACAGCCCCAAAGCATGATGTTTCCACCCCCATGCTTCACAGTAGGTATGGTGTTCTTTGGATGCAACTCAGCATTCTTTCTCCTCCAAACACGACGAGTTGAGTTTTTACCAGAAAGTTCTACTTTGGTTTCATCTGACCATATGACATTCTCCCAATCCTCTTCTGGATCATCCAAATGCTCTCTAGCAAACCTCAGATGGGCCTGGACATGTACTGGCTTAAGCAGGGGGACACGTCTGGCACTGCAGGATTTGAGTCCCTGGCGGCGTAGTGTGTTACTGATGGTAGCCTTTGTTACTTTGGTCCCAGCTCTCTGCAGGTCATTCACTAGGTCCCCCCGTGTGGTTCTGGGATTTTTGCTCACCGTTCTTGTGACCCCACGGGGGTCTTGTGACCCCACCGTTTCATTTTGACCCCACGTGGTGAGATCTTGCATGGAGCCCTGGATCGAGGGAGATTATCAGTGGTCTTGTATGTCTTCCATTTTCTTATAATTGCTCCCACAGTTGATTTCTTCACACCAAGCTGCTTACCTATTGCAGATTCAGTCTTCCCAGCCCGGTGCAGGTCTACAATATTGTTTCTGGTGTCCTTTGACAGCTCTTTGGTCTTGGCCATAGTGGAGTTTGGAGTGTGACTGTTTGAGGTTGTTGACAGGTGTCTTTCATACTGATAACATTTGCATTGTTGAATCTGGTATCTAAAAGCTCAGTGTGATGAACACCAGCATTCAGCTTTACAGAAAAGTAGAACATAACTGGAATTTATATATAATAAATATTTCCAGGGTAGACTGCCATGGGGAAAAACATCTAAACATTTTGACCAGTATGGCTCACACAATGAGAAAATAACTTTTCATTTTGGTGGCACTGGCCAATTTACTAACACTATAACTTGGTTTTGAAGGATGAATTAAATGTTTTTGGTGAGTTACTACATTTTGCAGGCAGGCCATAGAGTTGTGATGTGCCATATAACAATCGTGACGATTGTACAGTTCAGATAATATTATGACTGTTTCAAAGAATTTGCCAAAGCGATTGAGAAAAACCATAAACACATGTAGATTTATCTTTTGCAGGCTACTTCATAATTTGAACCCTTATTCTAGTATATAAAATAAGGGTTGTATTTATGTATAAGCAGAAGTGTTTAATCCACTGGTTATTTTGATCCAGGAAACTGGAAGGCTGGCATCTTGCATTTAATCACTATTTTAGTGTCTTTATTTGGTGAACCTGAAACTGTTTTGTAAAGATACTAAATGAATGGTTTTGAGGTGTTAATTTATTCTTAAGATTGTTTGGATTTTTCAAGATCTTGCAACAACAGCTAAACATTGAATGGCATTCACAGCCCCTCTCTTATCAAGAAGCACGCTAAACACTGTTCATTTATATTATGTTACAGTTTGAGAAGATTGTGTCTCAGGCAATCCATCAAGATACCAAACTACTGAGGAAAGCCCCTTTGATATATTTCCCATCAGTAATTGTTTTTTCTCCCCATGTTCAAATCCACTGCCCACCTTGTAGCTGCCTTCAGCAGCGTGCTTTTTATTTTACACATATATTTTTGAACACATTGCTTTGATTTTCATAACTTTACATAGCCTTCACTATTTTGTCAGCCCATTTGTCTCAACACTGACGGTTTTGGCGTGTCTTGTTTTAAAATGATGCTGTACACTTGAGATATGACAAACAACAGTTTTGTAATAGGGGAGCCTAACAGCTTGGCCCTTCAGTAAAACAAATCTTTATTATTTTGTCCAAGTGGCAATAAATGAGCTGACATTTCTATGGTGATGCCATTTTGGTTCAGAACGTAATAAAATGATGAAAGAAAGCCTTTCTGCTGTTAGAAACGTGAAACCTCAGTAGGACAGTTCATATTTGAGTTGAGCTGGTAAGAAAGAGGATGGCTCAGAGGAACCAAATGCTGCAACATCATAAGAGCTCATCTCAATTAAGTTTGAAATAGGAACAACAGCCTTGCAGGGACAACCAGTGTTCTCCAGTTTCCTAGTGAAAATAATATTGAAAAAACAATCACACAAAACCATTTAAAATAAACATCCCAAGCTGAGCAACTACAACGAAATGAACATTTGTAATTTTGGTTACTATACATTTGTATGCAAGGCCTAGGCATGTAAAGGCAAATACCCTGGTGTGTAAGGGTAAATACCCTGGTGTGTAAAGGCAAATACCCTGGTGTGTAAGGGTAAATACCCTGGTGTGTAAAGTCAAATACCCTGGTGTGTAAGGGTAAATACCATGGTGTGTAAAGGAAAATACCCTGGTGTGTAAGGGTAAATACCCTGGTGTGTAAAGTCAAATACCCTGGTGTGTAAAGGCAAATACCCTGGTGTGTAAAGTCAAATACCCTGGTGTGTAAGGGTAAATACCCTGGTGTGTAAAGGCAAATACCCTGGTGTGTAAAGGGAAAGCCCTGGTGTGTAAATTCAAATACCCTGGTGTGTAAAGGGAAACACCCTGGTGTGTTAAGTCAAATACCCTGGTGTGTAAAGGGAAACACCCTGGTGTGTAAAGGGAAAGCCCTGGTGTGTAAAGTCGAATACCCTGGTGTGTAAAGGGAAAGCCCTGGTGTGGAAAGTCAAATACCCTGGTGTGTAAAGGGAAACACCCTGGTGTGTAAAGTCAAATACCCTGGTGTGTAAAGGGAAACACCCTGGTGTGTAAAGTCAAATACCCTGGTGTGTAAAGGGAAAGCCCTGGTGTGTAAAGTCAAATACCCTGGTGTGTAAAGTCAAATACCCTGGTATGTAAAGTCAAATACCCTGGTGTGTTAAGGGAAAAACCCTGGTGTGTAAAGTCAAATACCCTGGTGTGTTAAGGGAAAAACCCTGGTGTGTAAAGGCATTGACCTCAGCTTGTAAAGGGAGATACTGTCACGCCCCCATCACACAGAGGCGTGTCCTCGCGTCCCTGAGCCGTGCACACATCTGCTCGTCATCCACACCTGTTTTCCTCTGACTACTTTTTTTTGACAATGTCACAAACACACACACCAATATATAAGGTCATTTCCACACATCAGGGACTTGGCCTCTTAAATACTGCAAACAAATCATTGTGCTGAATGGCACCCCATTCCCTACACAGAGCTCCAGACTCATGAACTCTGGAGGCGGGTCCTCGCGTTCCTGAGCCATGATCACACACCTGCACATCATCCTCCCCCCACACCTGTTCCCAATCGACAATCACACACCTGTTTCCACTCACCTCGTTACCTGCAGTATATCTACTGATCCTTGTCATCACTTCCCCACCGGAACATGGTTGATTATCACATGCGCGTCTCAGCAACCTTTGAGTCTACGGTCTGTTTGGATTTACCGTGTACCGACTCGTTGCCCGTCCCTGATTACTCTGCTTGCTCCCCGCCTGTACTTCTGCCGTCCGACCGTGTACCGACATACTGCCTGCCACGGGTCAGTACCTCCGCCGCCTGTCTGGGTTTCGGTTTCCTGCCTGATTCCGATCACCCTACCTGTCTCTCCCCGCCCTTCCTTTCCGCGATTGGGTCCCCACTCACGTTCCTGACATACCTTGGCGTGTAAAGGGATTTACCTTGGCGTGTAAAGGGAAATACCTTGGCGTGTAAAGGGAAATACCTTGGCGTGTAAAGGGATTTACCTTGGCGTGTAAAGGGAAATACCTTGGCGTGTAAAGGGATTTACCTTGGCGTGTAAAGGGAAATACCTTGGTGTGTAAAGGGATTTACCTTGGCGTGTAAAGGGAAATACCTTGGAGTACCTCTCTTGGCCGTGGTTGCTGTCACCTGATGTGGATGATAATGACAATGATTTAAGTAAATGTTAGTTTTTCTAAATCACTTTGGCATAATTCTCGAAAGAGGGGTCGTTTTTTTCAAAACAATACGTTCTAATCTTTGAACAATTTGTTTCTTGCTCATACAGTACCAGATTAAAATGTTTTATTCATTTACATGTTGAAAAAATATCTAAACATTTTGAATAGCACGGCTCACACAAAGACAATAACTCTTCATTTAGATGGCCCTGGCCAATTTACTGACACAATGATTAGGATTTGAAGCATGAATTAAATGTTTTGGATGAGTTCCTACATTTTGCAGACAGGCTGTAAAGTTGTGATGTCTCATTAAACAGTTGTGACAATTGCACTTACAGTTTTGAGAATGTTTAGACAATTTTTCAAAAAATGAGACAAAGCGATTGAGAAAAACTGCAGTAATACTGACAATGCGGATCTGCTGGTGAATGATAATCAAACTGATAATGTAAATAATTATATGACAATGAAGATCCTAGCTTTGCTCCCCTCCACCAACTGATGTGTTGCTATAGCAACAACATATCTTGTTTTAGTCACTAGTTGGCGTCTGTCGCCAACTAGTGTTTTATGACCACACACACAAACACACACACACACACTGTGGACATGAAATACCATACACACCTTTAATATCACCTGGGTGTCCTGAGACTGGTGTTTGTTTGGGACACATCCTAGTCATAAAAATGGGTGGCAGTCTGGGAGTCAAACACAATCCAAGGTATGTAAAACACCTGGAAATCAATCAATCAATCCAATTAATTTATAAAGCCCTTTTTACATCAGCAGTTTTCACGAAGTGAGCCATACAGTTAATAGATGCTATTTGTGGTGGTGGTAAAAGTAATAAGAAACGTTCCAAAGTTTAACAAGATGCGTAATGGCGTTTACCGACATGGCTAATCAGATTTTACTGGCTAATCAGATTTTTTAAATGGCCAGTGGCAAAAGTCATGCAGTTCATAGACACTATTTGTGGTGGATTAACGATGGATGATGGTGTCTCGAAACATTCGAACTGGATGTGATGTTAATGCATGACAGTATTATATAATAAACTGTCAGGTGTCTGGACACCTAATTTAGTGGCGTATTGGTTAAAAACACGGCCTTTAGCATGAGTGACTTGGGTTCAAATCTCAATAGGGTAGCCATGATCAACCTCTTTCTATTGTGGGCCGGCTGAACTAGACTTGCCCGGTTCTTCTTTTATTGTGGTCGTGTTAAATGGCAAAGACAAGTTCCTAAGCAGAAAAAAAATGGGCCCACATAATTGAAACATTTTGGCACTAAGCCAAGGTGGGAATCAAACACGCCACCACAGCATGGCAGGGACCGTTCTCGACCAACTTCACCAGAACAGTTGAGTTCGGGACACGTCACCAGGGCTGCCAAGCCAAGCATTTGACTACAGAGAAGTGCTGGCATAGGAATGGAGCACACTGACATGCTTCGGAAAAACCCGGCGTTCCAGCATGTCACCTCAATGCTGTAGAACTGGGCTGCCGTGGAAACTGTCGACTCATGAGGGTGTTCAACCAAACAGATGGATCTATTTGAAATTCATACAGTTCTAAAAATATGCTGCTTTGCGTCAAACAATTCTCTCTTGGGCACGGCATCAGAAGACTGTTCCATCTACATAGATAATGTTCTCTACAACTCATGCTTGCCTTACAGCACCAGAGAAGAGTTATCAGAGCTATCCAGGTTTTTTAATGTTGTTACAGTCAAATAAACACTGCCACGGGGGGTACTGGAGTTACTGATGTCTCCTCACAAACTAGTACATCTATGGCTTGTTCTCAAGAAAAGCTTTGGTTTGCATAAACAGTCAAATTCAGTGCACAAGATATCTCAGATCTGATAACTGTAACCAGATATTATAGGATAGGATATCCGATCTGTTCCCACGTCTATCGTATTGTATTTATTTGGATAGACACTCCTAGATATGTCCCAGATGTATCTCCAGTATAACCACAAAAATCCTTCAGACATTCATGTTGAAAAGTTATTTGTTAAACAGTCAATCAGAAGGAGTCCAGAGCCATGGAATGTGGTTGTAAAGTGGCCTAGTCACAACCTGAACCCAGCAGGAGGCTGCTGAATATGATCAAACTAGATGTTGAGTTGCGTCACAAATGGCACTCCATTCCAATAGGGCTGTCATCAACAGCAATTCACTGTATAGGGTGCAGTTTCAAAGACACAGACACACACACACACACACTGAGTTGTGATGCCTGACGCATCGGTCTGATCACGTCTGTGTTTCTGAGACACAGAGGTCGGGGAGGGGATGTGTTGACGTCGCTCCTCGTTTGTTTGTCTGGTCGTAGCTGCGCTACTCAAACATGTCACCAATCAATGGTCCAATCAGACTGGTCAGGAGGTGGGTGTAAGTCCTTGAAAGTGAGACAGGCCGGGTGGGTGGTGTGTGTGTGTGTGTGTGTGTGTGTGTGTGTGCGTCGTGTCACTCAAGCTGTGGCTCAAACTGTGCCCTATTCTCGACATGCTGCGTGGCTTTTGACCAGTCTCTGGTCTGAACTTGCACACTATATAGTAAATAGGATGTCATTCCTGATGCACAAGCAGTCTCCACCTCCCTCTGTAACTAACAAGGTCATCTGGCCACCGACTGGCACTGGGAATGAGAGCAGAGCAGAGCAGAAGCCAGCACAGCCTCTCTGTGGATTCCTAGAGGGCCTTTAGCCTCTGCTACAGAGCTGAAGGTCCTGTTTAAGTTAGTTTACCCTCCTGTAAGTCTTTACTCCAACCCTTCTCCTTGAGCTCTACCCTCCTATAGATTTTATTTCCAACCCTGTTCCCAGAGAGTAGGTTTGTTGGTTGTAACTAACCTAATTCCACTTATCAGACAGTTATTAAAATAAGATGTGATAGCTTGGGGTTGTATTGGAAACATACAAGATAGTAGCTCTCCAGGAACAGGTTGAAATGAAAACCTGAAAGATAGTAGCTTCCCAAGAAAGGTGTTGGAATGAAAACCTGAAAGATAGTAGCTTCCCAGGAAAGGTGTTGGAATGAAAAGCTCCCCAGGAATACCGGCTGTGTCATCATATACTTTAGTTTAGCTAAGAGCAATGAGTGAACAATTGACAAAACATGATAGAGGCTATTTGCTTTGGTTTGATGAATTGAACAAATCTCTCTCTCTCACTCTCATTGTTTTACCTACTGATGTAAATAAAAAAGCCTGGATTTACTAACTGGTTAAATATGACTAGCCGGATTTAGTTGCTGGTTTACTAGGACTAGCTGGATTTAATTGCTGGTTTACTAGGACTAGCTGGATTTACTAACTGGTGAACTAGGACTAGCTGGATTTAGTTACTGGTTAGGTACAACTATCTGATTGGTAAACCTCATGGATTACTTGAAATATGAATTCATGGTAAGTTGCAATAAATGAATGTGTCTTTGTGCCGATAACTTGATTGTGAGGATCAGGGGACTGACTGACAGGCAGGCCAAGACATGTCCTTTCCCTGCCCAGCAGTGCCCTCTACGGCTGCTATGATGATAGCATGTCCCTGTCCAGTAACACACAGGTTCCCTTCGCAAAGCCAGAGGTCCTGGGTGGAGCTGCATTCACGTGAAGAGAGGCGGGAGAGGAGAGATGGAAAGTGGGGGAGGGAAAGGAAATATGGAAAGAGGGGGAGAGGAGAGATGGAAAGTGGACAAATGCAAATGTAAAGGAGGAGAAAAGGGGCAAAGATAGGGAGAAAAGGAGACAAAATGATGGTTAAGGACAGGTGAGGAGAGTGAGAAGAAGATGCGAAGAGAGGGATATGAAAAGGAGAGAGAGTGAGGAGGTTAGGGGATTAGGGAACATCATGCAATACTGTCACACAATTCTGTTAAAAAAAAATCAGCAGAGTAATGCAATCTTGTTCCAGCAAATTTGATTTACTTATCAAAATTATTTCACATTTCTGAGCAGACTATCCATGACCCGAAGATATGATGCCATCACTGGAAACATTCCCAGCAATTGAGAGGTTTCTATAGCTAAACTTAGCGAGGTTGGTTGAGAAAGAAAGTGTTAACGTTTCCCAGCCTTGGTAAACTGAAGGTTAGTGGTGTGTTACGTTCCCCAGTTGTTCTGCTGGGTGTAGGTGTTTGTTAATCTGCGTTCTGTCAGGTGGTCTCCAGAGCAGCCAATCCAGTGCAGTCCCAGCTCCCAGTCTCAGCCCACTCCCTCCTGTTATTGCTCCCGTCTGAGTCCACTTCTCATTAACCAATCACGAGTCCCCCAACACTTTAAAAGACAACTGTTATCGCACCAGTCACTCTGTTGTTGCTGCTGTTGCTTAGACAGACACTTCTGACCTGTTGCAATTAATACAACACTTAGAACCCAGTGGCACATTTCACTGCAGAACTGACGGACACTTGCTCCACCTATCACGGTTCGGCACAAGCACTAGTTCTTTAGATATACCACCTTTTGTTTTGTTGTTTTGAGAGTATTTCATGTTGTTTTGTGTGGGTATGTAAACCAGTACTTTGTCTGTGTCTTCTGTTTCGGTTATGACCACTGGTTAATGTTCTACATATTGTCAGTCCAAGTCTGTTTCTGGTTTGTCCCAGGGAGAAGGAGACAGCACCTTGGGAGTTCTTAGGCAAGAGGCCCTTAAGCATATACCCATAGATACCTACACAAGGTAAGACCTGTGTAACCCCCACCCTGTATTTATATTAGCTAGAGAGTTCAGTGGTTCTCTATAGCCTAGGTAGGTAGGGGTTTCTTGACTTATCATGTCTTTGCTTTGGGTACGCTCAAGCCCCTTGTCCCACATTACTGTATTTGGGGTACTAGATTAAACCTTGTTTGAATAGTATTTCTGTTGCCTGTCCACCTTGTTCACACCCACAACCCCATCACCTCCACCACCTTGCAGAGCGCCTCCGTCTGGTGGCGTGTTGAGGTCTCCAAGAGTAACGTGTCTGTACACGACGCAGTCAGCACAGACAGCAACTACATTCTCCAGAGGCAGACTATTGCAAGGACACGGGTTGCAGCTCATCTAAGAAACCTCATTTAAAAACCAAGACAAGACAAACACTTCCAGCTGAATTTGTTCAATATCCATATGTTTGTGGATCACTGACATAGCACTGTTTTCCTCAATTGCTTGAGATCTTTTCTCATTCCAGAAAACTATCTTAGCAGGCAATGGAGTCTATCAGGACCTGGCAGAGGGTGAGAAGATGGGCAGAGGGTATGGAGATGGACAGTCTGTAACATGACAGGGCAGAGGGTATGGAGATGGACAGTCTGTAACATGACAGGGCAGAGGGTATGGAGATGGACAGTCTGTAACATGACAGGGCAGAGGGTATGGAGATGGACAGTCGGTAACAGGACGGGGCAGAGGGTATGGAGATGGACAGTCTGTAACATGACGGGGCAGAGGGTATGGAGATGGACAGTCTGTAACAGGACGGGGCAGAGGGTATGGAGATGGACAGTCTGTAACATGACAGGGGAGAGGGTATACAGATGGACAGTCTGTAACATGACGGGGCAGAGGGTATGGAGATGGACAGTCTGTAACATGACGGGGCAGAGGGTATGGAGATGGACAGTCTGTAACATGACAGGGCAGAGGGTATGGAGATGGACAGTCTGTAACAGGACGGGGCAGAGGGTATGGAGGTGGACAGTTTGTAACCTGTACTGTGGAGAGGCTGACCAACTGGTGGCCAGGTTCAGTTGCCAGACAAACATTCAAGTTGGGGGTTGAATTCAGGGAATCCAACACCTTTCCCCCTACGAAATGAGGTCTCAGCTGGTAGTTTGGATGAATCAATTACATTCCCAGGGACAATCATCTCCCAGAACTCAGGGTTGGAGGACAACATCACAGTGATCACCAAGAAGGCAAACCTGGTGATGTACAACTTGTTGCTGCAGATTTGCTTTATACAAATATGTGTTTGTGTTCTTGTATGCTGTCAACCAAAAGCAGCATTATTTCATACAATTCTATTCTGTCTGTGTTCTAAGTACTTTGTTACTGCCGACATGGTGTCGCTTACCACAGAACAATAATGTGTGTAATGGTTTAAAGGACTTTTAACTGTCAATCAAACAAACTGTCACACACACACACACTCCAGAGTGAGATTGAGACCAACCCCCAACACTCACACTGTTTTTACCAAACCTGAGTACACCAACCATTTTTATTTAGTTGAGTTTCACTGAATTCAGTTATATTTCTGTTAAATTAATTGAAACTTGCAGTTGTCCATCCACTATACAACTTAAATTCAAATGATCTTAGAATTCATGATTTTTTTTAGAATTCACTGGGCATGAATTTAATTAGAATTTACTGGGTATGAATTTATTTAGAATTCACTGGGCATGAATTTATTTTGAATTCACTGGGCATACATTTAATTTTAATTTACTGGTTATTCTCAATTCAACTGTAAATTCAAAACAACCCTAGAGGGCACATCCATCAAACGCAGTGCGATCACCATTCTCATTAGTGTTATTATTGAACCATATTGCAGTTTTTACTTTGTCAAGATGATACGCTCTGCTGAATAGTCTTCTTCCCAACTGGTGCCCTGTTCCCTCCATAACGCACTCCCCTCACCAGGATCCGTGGGGCCGAACAGGGAATGGGGGGGTTTAGGACACAAATCCATGTGAATAGCACCGTTCCCCAGCTGCCTTCAAAGTGTTTGATCTATGCATTCATTTCCTGTGTTCTGAAGGAAGGAAACCTGTTGTATGATATCTCACAGGATGCTTTGAATTTTCAATCCATAGCAATGCAAAGATGCAGACAAAGATGTAGACAAAGACCTTGGCAGGCTACGATGTGCAGTCAGACAGATATGCAGACAGACAGATAATGCAGACAGTTATGCAGACAATTATTTAGATTATGCGTATTGTTTCCATCCAGTACCTTCTCATCCATCTGGTTTAGAATAGAATAGAACAACACTTTATTAATCCCTGAGGGGAAATGCAGGTGTTAAAGCAGCAGCCACATTTATAATCAATATATCAATAAGAAACAATGTAAATAAAATATCTATACATTGTCAATGCAATGTAAATTCAATATGAATACAATGTAAATACAATATGAATACATTGTCAATGCAATGTAAATACCATATGAATACAATGTAAATACAATATGAATACATTGTCAATGGAATATGAATACAATGTAAATACAATATGAATACATTGTCAATTCAATGTAAATACAATATGAATACAATGTAAATACATTATGAATACATTGTCAATGCAATGTAAATACAATATGAATGCAATATGAATGCAATGTAAATACAATATGAATGCAATGTAAATACAATAGGAATACAATGTAAAAAGAATGTAAATAAATACGGATACAAGAAAAAAATGTACAGAAAAATAACCATAGGATGACATCAAGTGACCTACAACAATAATGGCAAACAGCAGCTGGGGTGAAGTGCATGGCGAGGACGGTTCAAAACAGGCTCCTAGGGGCAGGGCTGAAGCCCTTCCTCAATGAGAAGTAAAGAAGAGCCAGGCTGAAGTTTGTAAAAAGATTGGACCGCAGAGGAATGGAGACAGGTCATCTTATCTGATTAGTTTTTTTTTTTTTTTTGCTTTGCCCAACACCTGGTCATCTTATGGTTAGACGGCGACCTGGAGAGGCCTACAAGCCACTGTGCCTCACACCCACTGTGACATTTGGTGGAGGATTGGTGATGATCTGGGGATGCTTCAGCAAGGCTGGAGTCAGTCAGATTTGTCTTTGTGGATGCATGAATCAAGCCAAGTACAAGGGTATCCTGGAAGAACAACTGCTTCCTTCTGCTCTGACAATGATTCCCAGCTCTGAAAATGTGTTTTTACAGCAGGACAATGCCTCACCGCCAGGTCAATCAAGGTGAGTATGGAGGACCACCAAATCAAGACCTTGTAATGGCCAGCCCAATCTCCAGACCTGAACCCCATTGAAAACCTCTGGAATTTGATCATGAGGAAGATGGATGGTCACAAGCCACCAAACACAGCCAAGCAACTTGAATGTTTGAATGTTTACGCGTGAATGTTTTTCATCAACACAATCGACATATTACTTTTCTATATTTTCATGTAGGCTACTGAAAATCATTATGTGAAATTGTGTACATGTTGTTTACATCCTTTTGCCTGAACCTCCTTGCAAACAAAACGGAACCCCAAATGCCACTGCGGGACATTGCTTTACATGTTCCTTCTTGCCTGTGTTCTTAGATATAATCGATATATGCATTCTTTTTTTGTCTTTTTTGTTATGCTAAGATTTTTAATACACACACATTATTGTATTGTAACCATTTAAAGCAAACAAATTCTGTAAATCATAATTTCTTTTGATGACGACCTAGTAGATTAACTGATGCTCTGGCTGGATGGTGATGCTGTGGAAGAGAATATCCATGCTAATATGGACGATTCATATGCTAATGACGAGAAACGCCATTTGGCTCTGGCAGATACTGTTGGTCTAAAAGGCCTGGCGGTTCTAGAGTCAAGTTAGCATACATTCAGACCTCTATCTTTTAAAAAATATAGGGCTGTCTATTGCTGTGAAGACTGTTGTAAACAGCAGACCTCCCTGAGGCGATTGTGGTTCCTTCCCATGACACTCCTTGCCAAGTAATCCAACTCATCAGACACTGACAGAAATCAACATTGTCGCTGTCATGTCAAAACTTGGCTTTGAGAGATGACAAAGTACAAACCCGATTCCAAAACAGTTGGGACACTGTACAAATTGTGAATAAAAACAGAATGCAATGATGTGGAAGTTTCAAATTTCAATATTTTATTTAGAATACAACATAGATGACACATCAAATGTTTAAACTGAGAAAATGCATAATTTTAAGCGAAGAATAAGTTGATTTTAAATTTCATGGCATCAACACATCTCAAAAAAGTTGGGACAAGGCCA
>JACXGJ010010998.1:0-20703 GCA_016801105.1 Esox niger | reverse complement strand
ACCAAAATAAACCACAACTACGTGCACAAACATTCAACATAAGTAGGTTCCCCAATTGGAGGCAATAACGAACACCTGCCTCCAATTGGGGAAACCAAAGCACATAGAGGTGGCTAGAGCCACCTATTTAGGCCATGTCCTGGCTATGGCCCCAGCCAGCGCAAAGATGGCTAGGGGCATAGCCAGGACATGACAACAATAGCATTTTAGGTGAGCAAAAGTAAAGGAACAAATAATCTTAAAGTAAATAACATTTAATATTTGGTGGCATAACCTTTGCTTGCAATAACGGCCTCAAGCCTGCGACCCATCGTCCTCACCAAACTGTTGCATTCTTCATTTGTGATGCTATTCCAGGCTTTTACCGCAGCTTCTTTCAGTTCTTTGTTTCAGGGTGTTTCTCCCTTCAGTCTCCTCTTAAGGAGGTGAAATGCATGCTCTATTGGGTTTTAAGGTCAGGTGATTGACTTGTCCAGTATAAAACGTTCTACTTTTCCCCCCTGATGAAGTCCTTTGTTTTGTTGGCAGTGTGCTTTAGGTCATAGTCCTGCTGTATGATAAACTTCCTCCTGATTAGTTTCAATGTATTTCTCTGTAAATTGGCAGACAAAATGCTTCTGTACACTTCTGAATTCATTCTGCTGCTACCATCATCAGTTAATAAATATTAATGAGCCTGTTCCAGAAGCAGCCATGCAAACCCAAGCCATGACATTACATCCACCATGCTTCACAGATGAGCTGGTTTGCTTCAGATCATAAGCAGTTCCTTTCTTTCTCCACACGTTCTTTCCATCAGTTTGGTAGAGATTAATCTCGGTCTCATCAGTCCATAAGATTGTCTTCCAGAACTTTTGTGGCTCATCTCTGTACTTCTTTGCAAATTTCAATCTGGCCTTCCGATTCTTACTGCTGATGAGTTATTTGCATCTTGTGGTGTGGCCTCTATATTTCTGCTCACTGAGTCTTTTTTGAACAGTGGATTGTGATACCTTCACCCCTTCACTGTGGAGGTCATTGGTGATGTCACTTACTGATGTTTTGAGGGTTTTGGTCACAGCTCTCACGATATTAGTAGTACACAATTTTTCCAGTCTTTTGTTGCATCTGTCCCAACTTATTTTTAAACAAGTTGCTGGCATCAAATTAAAATGCATTCTGTTTATATTTACATTTTACGCAGCGTCCCAACTTTATGGAAATAAGGGTTGTACATCTATAATCACAACACCATAAAAATCTGATAAGTGGTTAACATGAAAAAATGTGTAGGAGTAGTGTGGTTTACATCCATCTCTGGGTAAAACATTTAAGAAATTTCTATTTTGGTTCAAATCCAAATTTTCCATGAAGGAATGAATTATATAAATTGCCATCAAGCTTTTTCCATCTAAATTTATGCCTTTGTCATTTCCTTAGTTACTGAACTAACCATGTAAATCCGTATGCCAGTCATTGACCTAAATGAAAAGGAAATATTTTTAATGCACTGTTTTGTTTATTTTTGTCTTACTGTAAAAAAGTTGTATAAAACTTGATGTAGTGGGAACTCTACATTACATGTTGACTATACATATTGTTAGAGTGAATATAATGTTCAAATCCCACAATATTAATGATTTTTGATTGCCAGGTTCACAATTATCACTTTTTTTGTTTGAATCATTTTGCTTTAAGCATTCAATGTTTGGCCATCGTTATATGAATAGGGTAAAACTGTGAGGTCATATCAAGGACAGGAATCTCTTTTGCAAGCTGCGTTGTAGGCTTAGGTTCCACATATGTTTAAAAGATAAAGACATTTTGTATGCTACAGGATATTACGTGTTAACGAAAGTACCTGCTAAAATGACAACTTATAAGTGGGTGATGATGATTTCAGATGTGGAAGGGAGATGCTAATTCTTTTCTGGTTTTAGTTTCCTGGTAGAGATTGTTTTTTTGTTTGGAAAAAAATTTCTTTTATGTACAGTTAAGTTATTCATTCCCATGCCACATTTTTTGAGCTATAGTGAATTTGTATTTGAACATTAGGTTTCTTCAGGCTGGAAATGACAAGAACAAGTGACAAAACACGGTAAGATATTGTGCCGGAGACACAAATAATAACGTTACTATTTGTGTTTGTAGCCATGACTTGCAGTTGACTAGTAACTGACTAGAGAACTGACTAGAGAACCTTATTTATTTGTATCTCCACAATGTCTTACCATGTTTTGTCCCTTGTTTATGCCATTTTTAAAGCCAGAAGAAACCTACTGGTCAAATAAAAATTCACTATAGCTCACAATTTAGCAAGGGTATGAATACTTTTGGGCTTAACAGAAAATTCCTTTTCATAGCAACTAGCTAGTTTTATCTATTGCACTGCAGAGGATTTGCTATCTATAGAGCAATGAATTGTGCTTTCTCCTGGCTGGATAGAGAACTGCAAACACTCAAGAAGACCTACCGCTCCTTCCTCAGCTAGACTGGAATAGTATTAGTCCAGGGTGGTTTACGGTGGGGGAGGTAGTACTGGGAGTCTCTAAAGCTACTCTGAACTATTTTGTAGAAAAGACTATATGAGACATTATCTTAAAACATTAACTGTAGATGTCTGCTAGTGATTTTTGGCTGTATTTATGTAACAGTGTGGTACAAATCTAACAATATGGCCCCTTTAAGGTGCAGAAATCAAAGGATGCTTTGATCCAGTGTTCAATCAGACAACACAGACATTTACCAGAGAAGCTGATGGTTTTACTGATTTTCCTCTTCTGACAAATGGCTTGTTTAAGGGGGCCGTATGTAAGATTTCTAAAAACATGTTCTGAATGTTTCCGACAATGTGAGGTTCTAACCTGAATTACAGTGATGATGGGGAGATACATTAAAAAAGCTCAGCATTGCATCTGTGGGTCTGAGAAAAAAAACATTTTCTTTATTTACAACTGAATCCATGTTTTAATTGCCTAACATACAAATGACAGGGGAGTCAGACATGCTAAGATCAATAAAACATCCGGTCTTAACTGCAACCAATTATAGCACAGATCAATAAGACTGTGCTTAGGCAAAATTATCCTAGATATTTACGGCACGTGCTTCCCAATTACAGGCATCCTAAGAGAGACTATTTCTACACCCTCCAAAGCATGTTTTGTATTTTTTAATATATTTTTTAAATGCGTAAATGTGCAAGGGGCTATGGAGCAATCAATATAATTATATAGCCCCCACAAATGTTTTCCTGAGTGTAGTAAGCTACTGTCATATACTGCTATTTCCCATTATTTTATAGATTGTTTGGTTATGGAAAATTCTGTTCATTACCCTAATTAAATATTCAATAGTGGAAACAGTGTTTGTAGAGCTCACAAACTGTGAAGGCCTTGTAATGATTAATTAATAAGGCCTATATATATTCCTGAGTTTAATGTGCATTCCTTAAATGACTTTCATTGGCCTGCGTGCCAGGATATGTGCATATACTGGATCTTATTTAAGTACCCATTTGGTTTGGTTCTTGTCAGTTCTATGTTCCAAATGGGAAAGCTGCATTCAAACTAACTAAATCTCCATCTGTGTCCGGTATAATTATAAACCAGTTTTGTCTGATTAGAGACGTTTTTTGGACGGCTGAATATATCGGCAGTTGTACAGGGCTTTGTAAATATAATTATGTTGTAGGCTAGATTCATTCCCATCATCACCAGAACTGCATAAATTAACAGTTAAGGTCTTGTTAACGAGTAAATTAGAGTTCAGTGGCGCCCAGCTCCGGTCCTCGAGTGCCCCCAACGGCAATTTTTTTTTAGATCTATACAAGCTTACCAAAGTGTGCAGAGGTGAGGCTGTGCATAGGTGGGGCTAAACTCGAGTATCGGAGTTGCTGACCAAGTTTTTATGATATATATTTGTTAAGCTATTGTGAATAACGTTGTTTCTAAGACTTGTCTGCTCATGGAAAGTGCAGCCGCGGGATCCTTTGACAAATGGGCAACAACATATATAAACAATTCAAAAATAGCCCATACAATTTGTTTTTTTTACAGTAGTCAATAATCTGTTAATTGTGAGTTGTCTATGATGGCTGTCAATCTTTCGACAATTGAGATTTATGCAAAACACTCGATATCCATATTATTGGATACCACAGATCTGTCGTTAGCCAATGCAATTGACCAGCATTACATTGATTAATGAAAATATCAAACTCTTGAGCTAAGATAAAAATAGCTGGTACATCCGTCATCAAACTCATCCTGTTGAGACAAAGCCATGTTTTAAGGCATACATGAATTAATCTGACATATTAGTAATTCAAAATACCTTATTCACATAGACTCACAGCAGCAAATATATTCCAGAACTAGCACACCCGAACGAACTTCTTAATTAACAATCGAGCTTTTAATTGATTCTGGCGTGCAACCTCTGGAATACACCGAACAGTTTGTGGTCCCCAGGAGAGGTTTGGAAACCTACTGGATCCATTCCGCTTTATACAATGAACGAATTGCTGAAAAGTTACAACTTGCTGAAAGTTCTATACGGACATCATTGGAACTTTTCTGTTATCCACCACTCCCCCCTGGTGGTGCACATAATAAGCACCTTTTAGCTTGAATAGGTCTAATGCTTTTGTAGAGAACACAAGCTCGACAGTCGAATATGCGCCGATCTACGCTCGGGACGTTCTTAAACGTCACCCTGGTTGAAAGGTTATAGTCGCACCAAAATGGCGACTTCCAGTAAGTCCGCCGTAGTGCTTAAGGCCGTCAAGAAGATTGTTGTTCAGTTTTGTCCATTTGAATCTAATGTTCGTTCCACACGGTAAGAGCCTTACATATCTCCCAGCGTGTTGTGTGTATTAATTTTCTAGAAAACCTTTGCTTTTGTTTAGTGTGAAAGGGAAGCCTTGTTTAGTGTGAAAGGGAAATTGATATTGGGCATGTCCGGTCCTGTTTGTATGAGTGCATGCATCTGTTGTCAGAAATTACTTGGAACACTTGTCAATCATTTTATCGTGTAATGTTTTCTGTATTAGCAGTCATTCATTTTACATTTTTGAAGCGAAACACTTATTCTTAAGTGCTTTATATTTGCCAAGCCACGTAGACTTTTTAAAATTTTTTTAGAAAACGTTAGCATAATAAACGTTCAAATTGGCCAATGTTAAGGTTGGCATTCGGATGCTTCAGGTGTTTACATAATTGTTGTCCGTAATTAGAAGTAATTTAACAAATAATGTAAGTATAAAATTCTTCATAACCTCATTTGGCAAGCCTATACTCTAGTAATCATAAACTTTGACCTTTACATACACAGAGAATACATAAAGCCACATTCCAAAAAATAATCCACTCCTTGTGTAAGAAGCAGTTGGCATGTATTTGACAGATTTCTTGATTCCTCAACTGGGCGAAGTTGATCTTATTCTGGTGATCCACACAGATGCAGCCCTAGTATTTCTATAACGTGATGCACCATGTTTGTATCCTGCAGGGAGTTCCTGGTCATAGTTGGCTCTGAGAAGGCCAGATCTAGCAATATGAACTGTGAAGTGATCACAGAAGTGAAACATGACCAGTCTGAACCAGTAGTGGACATCACATTCAGTAAGTACAATAATGTTGACTTATGTGAGCATATGAATTTGAGTATGCTGACTTAAGTCACCGATTATGGGCCGGAATAATAGTCAGCCCTACACTCTCCACATCGCTCCTGGCCTAGGGTCAATGACCATTGTTAAAGGCTAACACAGTTTCTTTGATTTTTTTCAAACCTCTGCTCGGGGACACTTAGCTGTTTGCTCTTCAGTGTATTTTATCTCTAAGAGTTACCCTGAGTTTCTTAATCTGATTCCAATTTATTATCAAGCTTTTGATTAGCTAAATCTGGACCATGCTGGCTTTCAACTGAATTGTTAAATGTCTGGGGCGGTCCGCGTTGAGGCTCTAAAAACCTTGTATGACAGACTAGAGAATATTTTTTTTTGACTAAGGTTGATTAACATACATTTTTTTTGATTTGCTTTATATAAACTACAGGACTTTTACTTAAACTATAATTAGCATTCATAGCTGTAACCTGGCCCATGTTTTACCCTTCCTTCCTATAGTGGATGGGGAAAGGCTAATGATGAAGGGGGCTAGACTGACCAGTAAAGAGATGCTGACCACACTGAAGTCTCATTGTGTAACCAAGGACCCCCAAGCCAAAACCGGAGCCAAGAACTAGTTTGTCCTGTAGAAATATTTATATATATGTATATCTGTGAATTGTTTTAAATTAAAATACCTTATTGAAAGTTTTGTGTTATAGACATTTTGATTCCTCTACTGAATGGGTTCTATTGTGTTCACATTCACTTTTTGAAGTTACTGTTAGATGGCGTGTGGGTATTTTAATAGAATTAAGGTGCTTTTCTTTTCTGACAAGTTTGAAAGAGCTTATGTAGTTTTTCATTTAAAATGTTTTTTTTAATGTATCACTGTAATTAAATGATGAGCCCTCTGCCCTCCATTAAGGGATGACAAAATGATAAATAGACCCTCCTGTGGCCTCTGAGTGAGGGTTCAATGATGCAAACTCCATAAGCACTCCATGGAATCCTATTTAGCACCATGTTATGTTTGAGCTCACAGTTTCAAACAAAATAATGGCCGAGCATTTATAAATATTGGACTTATACATATATTGTGCATATCAAGACCGGATACATCCAATATGAACTTTTGAATGTCATGTTAAGTTCATTTCTTACAATTGGCCATAGGGAATAGTTCACATGACTGTCATACATATTTTATTATTTAAATGTGTAAAATGAATCACATTTCTGGATATTTACTGATCTCCTTGTCACCCTCTGGAAATCACACTCTTTGTGTTTGGTCAGCAACGAGGACATTGTAAGTTGGTTGGGACAAACGGCTGTTTTGGGATTCACACTGTGTGGTCATTGACTTGGTTTCTTTTGTCCATTTTGATATTGTAAACCTTAGAAAACATGAACACCCTTAGTTGGTAAATGGGGTGTTCTGGAAAATTGAATAGATGCAGTAAAGAGTTCAATTGGATAACTATGGTGGAGCGATTATCAATGCGCAGTCAAATCTGATTGAACACAGAGGGTATTTGTCAAATCCAACATGATGTATATTTGACAGCCCCACAATGTGGTCAAACCTGATGTACTGATATAGAATTTGTCTGTTCCTGTTTGTATAATATTTTCAAGTTCAAGTTGTTTGTAATTGAATGCACTTACACTGGTAGCATAGGTTGCTTACAGAAATTGGTATGGCTGTCAGTCAGTCTTTTTCTGCAAAAGAAATAAGCATCAATAATTGAGCATTTAACTTTAGTTTTGTATAGTTGTCATGTCTTCAACTGAAAACAAATATACAAGCTGCACACTTAAGTTTGTCAAAGCATTAGATACATGTTTAGAGTAGTAGTAGTGGAAGGTAAGGGCCAACCCTAATCAAATGCCTGAGAGCATGCAATACATGTTTCAAATACATGTTTCAAATGCAAGCTCTGAGTTTGAAACATACACTGAATGAAACAACCAATCAGATAATTTCTGCCTCCATAATAAGATTCTTGACTCCCAAGAAAAAATGCCAACATTCTATTTTTGACATCACACTGCCTTTAAGTCAGTCATGGTGACGCGCTAAATAGCTCTGCCATAGTTATGTTTGATCAGTCAACTATTTGCATATACACTCTTTTCTGCGTTTGAAAGGACATTGTGAAACGCATAGCCTTTGACACGGTAAGCTAAATATAATTTGGCACAGTAGATATGGGACTCCAAAACCTTTCACCCATTCCAACATTATTCCATCCATCGAAAATGACTAAACGAGCCTACATGCCTTGACGTTCGTGTCTGTGATTGGCCAATATTAGAAAGCGCGTGCCAGTTAAATCCCTTTAAAACCATGGATCGTTGTCATTAGAGGGAGTAGTCGAGTTTGGAAGAGTTCATCGTATTGTTATTAAAAACAACTGGAAAGATGGTTGACAACTTCGTGGGGACCTGGAAAATGATTTCCAGCGAGAACTTTGATGACTACATGAAAGCTTTGGGTATGATATATACATATTTTTCATTTCTTGAAAACAATGTTAAAAACCCAAATTACATAGACTGTAGTTGTCAAAATATAATAAGCATTATATTCTGTTAATCCGTTTTATTTGATGACATTCTCATAGAATATAACCACCACGCTGGCACTATCCCAATTACTATTTGTTTTCCGTTGTCCAGGTGTTGGCTTTGCGACCCGGCAGGTAGGAAACCGGACCAAGCCGAGTCTGATCATCAACTTGGACGATGTAGGAATGATTTGCGTAAAATCCCAGAGTACATTCAAAACCGTTGAGATTAAATTCAAACTCAACGAGCCTTTCGAGGAAACAACTGCCGACGACAGAAAAACAATGGTTGGTTGGGATTAATATCTGTTTCAGAGTCAATTGACTTGGGTTACGGGTCGTTGGAAATAACTTTCCATTTTCCCTTTCGTCTTCAGACTGTTTTTACCCTTGAAAATGGCAAACTTGTGCAAAAACAGACTTGGGATGGCAAAGAGACAACAATAGAGAGAGAGGTGACTGGGGATGGAAAGTTGATAGCGGTAAGAAATAGTTTTTATTCGATTATTAATATGCCCCTTCGTTTTTTTATTAATTCCTTGTGTTTTCAGAAGTAATGGTTGAATTCTGCTCTGATTCCTGCTTATTACCCTCTGATTTGTGGAAAAAATATTATTTATTAGACGTTCATAGAATTTTAGTAACCCCCAAAATACGTATAATGCACATCGTTTTAGTTTCTTTAAATTGTCATGTTTGTTTATTTATTAATAACCTATGAAGCTCATAGACTACATAAAAGAATGTTTCACGTAAAAAAACAAGTTTTCTTTAATATTATAATCACAATTAAACTCAGATAATGACAACAAAAATTGCAAAACGTCATGGATATTTGATTGTGCAAAACCCCAAAGAATGCCATAACGTGAACCCTAATCTTGGCTCCTTGTCTGCCCCTGAAATGTCTATATTCTGACCTAACACCACTTGTCCTCTCCTCCTGTTCTTCCCCCCTTGTAACTCTTAATTCTTACAGAAATGCATAATGGGGGATGTGGTAGCAGTGAGGACGTATGTGAAGGAGGCATAATGGGACTCAAGACCATTTTTTTCGATGGATGGATTGGATGACGACAAGCTCAGTTCAATGAGCAACAAAGCTAAAGTTACAGCACGTATTGCTCATATTCTTCATTGTTTTGCCAAAGCAAGTGTATGCATTGTACTACTCGAGTATGATACATTTGGTTATAAATATTGTTTTGATTTGAATAAAAACCTTACGATTCCCCCTGTTCTCCTTTGAATTGATGTGACTTGTTTGCATTCTCCAGGTGTTTGCACAGGGTAAACCATATTAACAGGGAAAAACTGATATGCGATATTTCATTATTTATTTCTAAACATCCAAACTATAACTTAACAAGAAAAGTCACTCATTCACAGAATGTGAAATTGTATACTTTTCCTGTACATCATACAGCTACATTTGTCCGTATGTTTTTATTTATTGTTTGCAATACGGCTAGGGTATTCACAAATCTATGAATAAATTTTTTGAATATTTGAAATGTCTTTGGGCTATACCAATTAGTGTTAAGAATGATTTAAACACAGTTTACTTTTAATATCCTACAAAAGTTAGGCTTTATTGTTATTATAGAAGTGCCCTATTATCTGAAATACAGCATTGATAGAGAGGCTGGAAAATGTACAGTTCACGATCACAGTCATTTGATACTTCGCAGGCCCAATTCATATGTAATTAATGTCTATGTATTAAAAATCTACACAGATTAACGGTACTGCATGTAAAACTAGCTTGTGTAATAGTCACTAGTCTGAGTAAATCTGGCACAGCGAGTGTCTCTGACAGTCAACCGTTTTGATCCCTCTAAAGACTTTCCATTTAAACCCTGGCTAATCTAAACAAATGTAATCTGTTAACCAGTAACACACCTCCCCTTAACATTGGACAGAATAAGACAAATGGAATCCATGCACTTGAAATGTTGAGATGGAAGGCAGGTTAACTCTGGGGGGTCAAGTAGCTGACACTACATGATATATGTTCGTTGTTGGCGGGGGACCATCAGGCTTTCTTTGTTGGAATGTGGATGCTTTCAGATGGTCAGAGGGGACCAGTGATAGAGGTCACAGAGGATGTGTATTCCCTTTTCAGACATGTCCCGTTCTGTAGGCCACATATTTGCAGCATTAGTAATTTAGGAAACCCAGGGCATTGTGGGACTCAAGCTGAGATTGTTCCAGCAAGCGACAGTTAGACATTTGGTCGAGAGCCACTTTTCCCACAGCAGGAAAGAAAGCAGATAACACTGATTGGGGTTAATGGGAAAAACAGCTGAAACAGGTGGAACTGTGGGCCAACTCTCCACCGATATCCCATTTAGGCAAGACAATGCAAACGCCCACTGCCCACACTGAGCGAAGTTTGCACAGTGGGTGGGAAGCAAAGTTTATCATGGCTGTAAAGGCTAGTAGGATAAAACACTGTAACGAGCATTAACAGATGTATAGACAGTTGGATGTACGGTAATAGATCCAACCCAGTTCAAAGAACAATTTTTTCTATATCACATCTGGGAATGTTTAATTTAAAAGTAAAATGCACTTATGAGTGTCTATTCATGAACATTAGTGAACTTTCAATTATATTTTTATATTTATACTGATGATGGTTGATGGCTGATGGTTTATGGGATGTCAACAGTAAGGTTATGATCATAGAGGAAATGTTAGAATTGGGCTATGGTTAGAATTGGGGCTAAGGATTGGGGGTTTTGTTTAGGAATTAGGATAAGGTTAATGGTTACGTGTACTGTAGGTGTTCATTATGATTTTGAATATGAAAATATTTTAAATTCCCATAGGATTAGTAAAACCTAAAGTGTGTGCACAGGGGTGTGTGTCACTGATTTGTCTCTGAAGCTGATCCGGGTCAGGCCTGGTCATTCCCTGAATGGGAGACCAGATGCTGCTGGACCGGGTGTTGTGGGGCCAGTATCTGTGCACCAACTGGTGATCACACTCAAGTAGGAGTATGTTTACAACACTCTGCCTGTTTATGCATTGTTCATCTAAATGTGTGAATATACTGATGGACATTGTGGCCTTATAATTTCCACCTGACACAACAGAAGAGGACTGGACACCAATCAGAGACTGAGTCATTTTTAGCTTTCTTCCTACAGTAGGTTTCAAACAGATTTCCTAGCTACTGTATTTCGAGATCTTGTTGTTGCTTGATTTTCAGGGTTTTGGATTGTTTTGGGGTGGCAATAGAAACACTTTGTGACAACTGCTAATGGATGAGGTAAAATAAGATAAATTACATTTGCATAGAAAAAACTGTCCATTTGAATCGAGGCAATGACAATAACAAGACTATTTGTGATCATAGTGTTTTTTTCTGGTTATGTGTGTTTGTGGGTCTGTGCACGTGTGTGTATGTCTGAGTATGCAAGGGTACGCGCACATTCTGAAGAGAGGGCGAGAAACATTACCTCACGCGCCTGAGGCCACACGGCTCTCCATTGCCTCTGGCTTTGTCCTAAATCACCCCTATTCCCTAATTCCTCACAGGGTGTCATTTGGGACGGAGACCCAGTGTGCGAAGGCATGGAGCAGGAGTGTCGCTGAAAGAGGAAAATATACAATCTTACTGTAACAGTTCATAGTTCCGTGATCCACTGTAGCGGTGTGACACAATGGCCAGAGGTACTGTAACCACAGCACAATGAGGAAACCCCTCAGGAAGACAGCCCAACACGAGCTCTGGCAGAGGAGAGAGGCTCATAGTAAACACTGGAAATGTTTAACCAAACAAAGGGAATAGATTGTATTTTGGGAAAAGCATCGGGCTGCTGCAAATGTTTACTGTAAGATATACACACGAAAGTGAGATAAATGTACAGAAAAGTGTAATCTGTTAAATTGTTAGATGTTAGATTCAGGATTGAGCAATTCACCAATGGTTTACGTAATGTGTCTGGAAAGTCCTCCTCAGCCGTTACAACGGACACTGTATTTTCTGAGTTTGACGCTGTCAACAGTACAGGGTCTGATGCCATGTCTTTGCAAGGCATTATGTCAATTCACCAGTCACAGAGACATTTTTGAGGCTGTGTGTATCACGGGTTAAAAGAATACTGAAATACCGTATCTTCCTCGAGCAGCTGCTACCTGTAGTATTTATATATTTTTACTGAACAAATATTCATTTTACTTGGATGGAAAAACATTGAAGCAAAAGTAAGTCACAGTAAATTTGAAATGTAAGCGAGTTACTGCCTGACTCTAGTGAATTAAATCACATCCTTTGTGTCACATCTGGAAAGCTCCACTCGCAGTCTGCCGTCCGTTCGCACCCTTCCTCTCTCGCACGACCACCGCCACCAAGGTCACGGTAGCCCAGCGAAGACGTGCGCACACGCGAGTGCCGTTCACGCGCGCACCGTACACGCTTGCTCAACCGACACACACGTCCGTGCACAAATATACACATTCAGAGCAGTTTACAGCTGTTCGTCAAATGACTTTGTTTCCCCCTGCCTCACCCATTGTGTTGTGAGAACATGTGTATCTGATCTGGTAAACATTGTTTTTACCTGGAAACAATAACTATCTGATACTTATGGTCCTTCATAGTAACCCTGGCAACTCCGCTGTGACCCAATCAAAATGAATGTTCTCCCCTCAGGAAGAAGTAGGGACCATAACATAATCTGGACAAAAACAACTCCTTTATACTCATCTCCTATTCTCTGTGCCTTGTTATTGCTCTCCTCATGTTGTAACAGGAGCTCTGAACCAGACATGGTTTCAAATTGGATCCGAAATCAATCAAGTACTTGACGGTATGCTTGAGGCCTCCTTCTGCGCCAGACGGGGCTGAGTTTGGACTTTTGGGAGTATCCCTTTGGTACATTTGTGTCAGGAAAGTTTAATCAAACCAATGTAAGACCTTGGAAAAATTTTGAATATGATTTGAACACAGTCTACTTTGGAGTGAAGTGGACCTTGGGATCAGCCTGGTTTTGCAGCCTGCTGGGTGGAGAGAAGGTTGCTGGGTAGGAAGGTTAGGTATGTCAGCCCTGGCCCCAGCAGAACTGCAGGGAGGCTTGTTGCCATGCAACAGGGGTTTCATTGAACTGAGCAACTCCCAAATCCAGTTATACTGAGCAGAGATAGGATGAACTTTCTCTGATTTCAACAGCAACAGCTATGGACATTAGCATTATGTTATGTTACGCAAGCCTGAAAAGGACAGTCTGGTCTGGTCTGAATTCACTACAGAAGAAACACACCACAGACAGTTTGTTTGGATTCTTTTGTGTTTTCAATGTGTTGTATTTCTTGGAAATTATCAATTTTAAACAACTGATGGAGGAAAATAATGGACTAATCTGTCAACAGTCACATACTGTATCAAAATGTACAAAACATGTAATTTAGAAAATATATTTTGAGCTAGGGTTGCGGGTTAACCCCAATGCCTGGGCAGTTTTGGCCTGGGCCTCTTACAGAAGGTGCCCTCATTTCTCACTTCAGCGAGTCCTTAGTCCCACAGGAGGGAAGTTGCTTCTCAACAAGGCATGTGATCTATAATCCTTTATAAAGTAATGAAGAGAGGGAGAAATGTGAATGAAGAAGGATGTAGGGTAGAGCCTGTAGGATGGATGTGTGTGATATCTAGGTGTGACTTAACACAGACAATATGTGGGAATCACTTTTCACTGGGCCCTTTAAACATCCAAGGTTTAGGATTCGGTTTCTCTGAGCTTTTCCACGCTGGGTTTGTGTTCTAGAACATGTCTATATTCTCATCGCTTGACATTGCTCACACCAATCTTCACAAGGTTTCTGGTGTGTTTTGGATTGGATCATTTGCTACCCCTGTCCATTTCATTTTGTGACATTTCTGTTACCTACTGCTCACAGTAACACTTGAGAGGCAGGGCACCTGTCTAGGAAAAAAGACCCATATAGAACTATAGTTTGTTAAGAAATTCATACCATGGATGGAATTTTGGAAACTATTCTTTAGACAAAAGCCCGAATGGTCTGTGCCACATATCTCCAGTGGCATGGACTATGTTGGGTGAACAGT
The DNA here is from genome assembly GCA_016801105.1 of Esox niger. Lineage (NCBI taxonomy): Eukaryota > Metazoa > Chordata > Actinopteri > Esociformes > Esocidae > Esox > Esox niger. Next base: position 6,467 of record JACXGJ010010998.1, on the reverse strand, counting down.
AATATGTTGTGTCTGTCCTGACTCCTGTTCACCAACAAAGTGCAAAAAGTGGGACTCACTACACAGTGGGAATAACTGGAGTCCCTTAGCTGTACGATGCAATACTATGGAGAAATGTACTCTACATCTTCTCTAATGCAGGCGCTGAGATCAGAAGACGTGTGTTGTCACACGTAAGGCTATTCTGTTGTTGGAGTGTTTACTGTAAATGGCCTGATTTCTTTAGACTATACCCTACAGAATTATTCCCTCACATAGGGCTGGTTTCGCAGACACAGATTAAACCTAATCTAGGATTAACCAACTCAATGGCGTTTTCTATTGAACAAGATTTTTTAGTCGTAGACTAGGCTTCATCTGTGTCTGTGAAACCGGTCCATAATGTCCAAAAGAATGGGATTTGTGATGTCAGAGAAAAAGGAGGTAAATGTTCATTGCTGACTGAGGCCAATAAAAACAGTGATGGAATGTCTCTGAAAAAATGTACCTCTTCTTCAGGAAGAGAGCCATGTAAAGTCATATGTTGAATCAAATACAATGTATCGGACAACAGGGAAAGGAATATTTGGAAAATCCCTGCACAAACATCTTTTTAGGTTGGCACTGAGCAAAAATAACAGAAGTTCAACTCCAGTATGGAATCCTTACAACATGAACTTGTTTCACAAATTTAAATATTGCCACACTTGTCATTGATTGATCATATAGTCTACGGGTTTTCTCTTGACTGGTCGTAAACAAAAAACAATAGGCATCTGAAGTCCCTTTCAAGCACAAAGCGCTGTACACAACAGGCACTTCCCCACATTGAAGGGAAGATAACAGGGTGCTTGAACGGAGCCACTGATAGTCCAGAGGAAAAAGGAAACCATCGGTCATTAGCTGACCTTTCTCCGAGTGGGTTGGTTAGCTGCCGTCACCCAGCTGAAACAAAACAGTCCCTTTGCGTTAACCCTCTCCAGACTAAGTGAAACAGCAGATAATTTGTTGGTGTTTGTTACGGTTTCCTATTTACCCTGTTTGATACTGTTTTCATACATTAGAGGAGACAATCGCTGGTTTGTCAGATTGTCAGAGATGTGTGCCATACAAAATGAAGAGAAAGTATTAGTGTCTGGACTAGATTTCTGCACATTTTAAACATAGGTCATACTCTATATGGATGCACACTCCTGCTGCTATTGCTTTTGCCCTGTTCATAATTATGGCTTTTAAGCTATACTATAAAATTCAGGGTGGAGAGTAAATTGGTTCTGTAGGTATATTAAATGTTCTGTACGTATATTAAAACCAATATTGAATTTAATGAAAAAAAGGTTTAAAAGGAAAGAATGATCTCCTTGGAATGAAGCCCCTGACCCAGTTCACTTTGTGTGTGTCAGTGACTGTTGGCTGTAAGAGCAGTGTGCTGGAATGTCAATCATGCTACAGCGGTACATGTGCATTGGAGGAAGTGGTTTAGACTGCTGGAGACCCCTATTCCACATGACACAACCGTGTGAGATGTCACCATATGTTTCTGTCTAAAATGACCATAACCTGTTGAACACACACATATACATGCAAACAAAGCTAACTTCCTTTCTCTGGACTGTAAAGGCTTTTTGATCATCTGTTAGGCCTTTACTGAAATAACATACAGCTACACTCCCTTTCCCCTTACTACACAGCTGCACGTAAAACAAACAAACACGCTTAGTGGGTGTGAGGTTACTGTATGTCTGGCTTTTTTCTCATGAGGCCCTTTTCATCCAGAAAAGCAGAAGGGAGAATCAGCCATGTGACTCAGGATGAAAAGGCTTCACACTGAGCTGAAAATATAGAGATAGATAGAGCAACTTAGTGCACAAAAGCACATTTTACAATTTCCAGGGCCCTTATGAAATTTCAGTATTTGAAAGTGGTCAACCGGGCAGGACTGTTTATGGGTTAAGGATAGAACAGATGATATAAACATCCCATATCTGCAGGCTGCAGTAAATTGGGATTTTAGGTGAAAGAGACGGCTTTCCAGCTGATGCTTTCACAGGCACCATAATGGGACAGGTCAAATGATGTGTGATCAAGCATTTTTATCCACTTTTATTTATAAAAAGTGAAAGATTAGGAGAGAGATTTGTTTGGAGATGGATAAGGTAGGTGGGACATGGATGGAAAAGTAATAGATTAAGCTGGAAATGACTCTTATTTGCAGACCTGGGTTAATATATTACTTTGAAATGAATTGAAATGCTTGGTTAAGCTTGCTTGTCTCTGGGAATAAATCAATTGAACTTGACCGAACTTGAATCTAATTAACCTTTAAGCGACATCATACTAAATAAATAGTTAATTCAGTGGATTTTGAAATGCGTATTTTGTACCATCCTCACATGCTGTGGGCACTTCCATTGATGTTTAGCTCTAATGGCTGTTCACAGAATCATTGATTGTAATCATGGATTATACAGTTAATAAAATCCATAGACGTCTTTCAAGACAGCATCCCTCTAACACAATGTTGAATTCTTTTTTGTATTCTCCTTTAATTTCATGTCAAGTCATGTGTGTTCCTGTCCATGAGATTTAAGACAGCAGACATAATTCAGCTAATTGGGCTCTGTCTAGGATGTGGTTCCAGATCTCCCTGGAAGGATTTGTTCAAAGGGCCAATGGTAGACTGCCCAAAGAGGAGGGCCAGAGTTATCCAGAGTTAACCACATGACCTAATCACAAAAAACTATAAGTCCTGTATGTACAATGCCGGCAAAATGATTGCACTACACAGGACCAGAGATTTTCCTGGTCTGGTCACATGGACTGACCAACTCCATGCCCTAGCAATAAGTACTAACCTTCTGCTAAATCAGCAGAGTGCCTGGTTCACTAATGACCTCAAATGGTTGATCAGTATTGTTTCAAATATTTCTTAGCAAAGTACTGTTTCAAATAACTTCTTACTACTTAGATGTGTTTTTAATAAACATAACTAAATCAAAGTCTTAAAGTTGTTTTTGCCATTCCAATCTAATGAAACAACTTTCTTTTAAGTCTACAAATGAAGAGTAATTACAAGTAAACTCAATCAATTGGCAGATGGGGAATGTCAAAGTCATCTTTTTCAATGCATGCTGTTTATTTACACTGCTTATAAATAGTACAGCATAAAATAAAATAAAATGCTGGCAAATAAAGCATTCTCCTAACATTCATTTAAAATGTATGTTAATAAAAGCTAGCAGCAAAGATTTTGTACGTTCTTTAAAATAATTATACAACGATATAACATTTCTTCAATTTTATTTGGTATGGCAGAACGATCTGAATTATTTCAATGCATCATCTGACTTTTCGGGTGGAAAACAGTCAGCAACATTCCCCCTATCATATTCTCTTTGGGCTGAATTCAGAAATGTTTTGTTTGTTTTCAAGTTGAATCTGTTCCAATAACGCAACGTTTTTGAAGTGTGCCTGTGTCTGGGTTATGAATCAGCACAAGGTCAGCATAGGGAAATAGCCTGACTGTAGTAGAATTAGAAGGTCATGTGTCACTGCATCAAGCAAAACTGGTCAGCATGCCTCAAAAAAGTCTCAAAAGGTTAAAATACATGTTAAACTAGATGTTAATAGAGTGTTAATACAGTATAAAATAGATCTTGATAGAGTTTAAATAAAATAGATGTTAAAGTGTGTTCTTTGCATTTCCTTCTATATTCCAGAATTAGTACCCCATTTTAACAAAGAACCATTAGCCCTCTTATTTATAATGTATTCATTATATTTTACAAAATACCACAGAGACATTTCTCAGCCATTCAAAAAAATGTATAACCTTTTGATGGGGTTATCACAATTATTTATTGCAAGAATAATTTCATTATCAGTCACTGTAAGAGCTCCTGGCAACTTACAAGTGGGAATTTAACAGAAAAACAATCCACTCACATCATCTCCCACATTGTTAAGAATGCATACATAATAGAAAAAGCTTTCTAAAACCTTTACACTAACTAAATTTCATTGATAGTGTTCCACTTGTATATTGTTGGCTCCTAGATAGAAAGCCTCTAATATCTCTGGTGTCCTATTGGTTCCAAGAAAAACATGAGCCAAAGAACCCTATCTCAGGACTACTTGGCTTGACGTCTCCTACCAGTCCCTGTCCAAAACCCAACTGGTCTTGTTTCTAGTATAGATTCTGCCTGAAGACTAATATTATCTGTATTCAAAAAAATGAAATACATTGAACATTGTTGGTAAGCCCTTGGTGACAACTGCTGATTTAAAAACAGAATTATAAAAAAATATGTTGTCGGCTGATTTACTTTTTTCCTAAAACATGTGGTGCTTAATCGAATAACTATATGAGCAATGTACAATGACAAATCAAAAAAGTCAATACTACAGCATGATTTCCCCTTAGCTTTCAGCCAATGGCAGTGATGGCACACGAGGTCATCAGTGGTCTAATGATCGGACGAGCAAAAATAACAGTAGTTCAATTCCAGTGCAAAGGTTAGCATTTTCTACCCTCCTCTTTTGCCCTAATTGTACATTTAATATAGCCATTTGTACCTCATTTGGCTTCACTGCACTTCTATTCATTCCACTTGTAATATACATATACTTAATACTTGTAAGTACTTGTACATTTTCTGCTCTCTTCTATTTGCACCTCTGGTTAAATGATAACTGCATCTCTTCGTACTGTTCTTGTACCGTTCAAGGACAATAAAGTTGAATCTAATCGAAAGGTCCTCTGTAAAGTCATATGCCCACTACACCGCGGGTGGTCATATAAGGGCAGATGGAGCCGCCGGACAGAACCACGCCCACCAATATGTCTACACCATCCCAGCAGGTTCAGATCCCCGCACAGGTTACCTCCGTTGACACAAAAAGGTTCAAAGTTCACACGCGCACTTCCTGCACTCTACTGATATGCTTGGACAGGCTTCCTACTTCGTTAGGCCCTCGGGGTCTCTAGTGTTCGGTCAGGTGGGAAAATACCTTTGTCGTTAAAGAAAAGGGCCTGATACGTGCTTCGCAGACTCATGACAATTTGGACTGGTCAGACTGGCAGGTGAACGGGTGACTGGTGTGCTGGGGACTGCTAGCGGCTTGCTAAAGTCAGTTCCAGCTAGTCTATCCATCCACGCGCCCACAGAGACACACACAACTACACACAACTCCATTCTGTAATCCCCACGTCGTTGGGTTCCACGGGGGTCAGCGTTTGCAGAACCTGGCTTTTATTTGCCGTCGATTATTTTTGGACCAGTCACCCTATGGGTCTGTCAGTGGGGATCAATGTCACAGCTGTGCCATCTCTGTCTGCCTGACTGACTCCATTCAGGAGAGCAGCACTGTCATTAAGGCCAGCCAGACCCAACTCACAACCACCGGCCTGCCAGCCTACTGCAGCCCAGTCAGCAAATACACCCCCTAGATAGACGAGAGATAGAGAGAGCGTGGGATGGAGGTCGGGTAAGAGAGGCAAGATAAAGTGAAATACTGTAAATATACACTAACAGAGCTTTTCAACAACAGCTGACCATAACAGCTGGCCATTGGCCAGGGAGCCGAATTCAAGACGTTTCCGGAAAACAGATACTCTTGGCCAATGTGTGTCTATGACCCTCAGGGCCCCTCTGTCTGATATAAGTGGCACTGGAACAGAGAACCAAAACCCTTGCGGAAACACCTTCAGTAAGGGTGGTGCTCTGACCTGTGTAAAAACATAATCGACTTTCTTATTCCATCATCCGGTTAACATCACAAAGGATCAGACATGCACGGTGTGTCCATTAAACAACACCCATGTTAAAACTGAATAACAACAAAACATGTAATCCCATTAGCCAGTTGAATGGTGTCTCATTGTATGTACATCATTATTTTATGCATCTTTAAAAACACATGCGTGGAATGTAATTTAGGTCTGGTATTGGTAAATTAACTTGATCTGATGGTGGTGGGTTAGCTTTTAAAGATACGTAAAGAGATTGGCTGAAGAGAAGTCAGATTGATAACTGCAATTTCATCAAACGTTTGAAAGACACTGCTGCCCTCTTGTGGTACATTTCTGACAAACATATCATACAGGGTATGTTCTCTAGTAGTTTGTTTTTGATCACTGGGCCTATTTGCATGAGATCAAGACGTTAGATGTAAATCTATATTGTAATACGTGAAAGGGACATCTTGTCAAGACAATTTATAATTTTAAACAACATGTCATTTCTTCTCCACTTACTGAAATTAATAACTTTCGGTCACAAAAAGTATCTCTGATTTAACACATGACTTCCGCGGTGCCTAATAACAGCCTTCATCCGTGGTATATTGGCCATATATACATATATATATACATATATACACACATATATATATATATATATATATATATATATACACACATATATATACACATATATATATATACACACATATATATACACATATATATATATATATATATATATATA
>JACXGJ010010997.1:0-20708 GCA_016801105.1 Esox niger | reverse complement strand
CGGGCTAGGTTTGACACGTGGTCTAGATTTGACACGCGGGTTAGATATGACGAGCAGGCTAGGTTTGACACACGGGCTAGGTTTGACATGGGGGTTTAGTGGGAGACTTGCGTGTCAGCATAATTAAGTATTCATTAAGGTTTCATTATTGCATTTTTTATATTGTCAATACTATATGATCTAAAACCAATTAAATCCAATTAAATGTCATTTGTCGCAACTTTTGAACTAGGCCAGTGAGGCCAACAGAATAAACACAATCTTACAAGATTTGGAGGTTAGAAACTGTTCATGGGCCTGTTGGTTCCACACTTCATGTACCAGTAGGCTATCACATTTCTTGAGGCAGCAGAGATAAGGGCTAGGCAACTAAATTCCATCATTATGATTTTTTTCTGAGAGGATGGTTGGGGGATGAGACATTATTGTGATAATGAAAAGAAATCCCTGCGCATTGACCTTTTCAATGAGACTTCTTTGGACTTTGAAAAGCTCAGTATGTGTGGCCGCTGAGGATTTTTCAGTTCTCCGCCCTGATTGGAGGAGAGAATTGTCTAGAGCCTGCTCTTTACCCAACTGAACAGTTATTGGACTATTATAATTAAATCAGCCTTGTGACATCATGCTGCTAAACTACCATTGCAACCAAAACGGCTGAAATTCCATGTTTTTCTTTCAAATAAGTTTTGCAAAACATTATAAACATGTGAACCATTTCAATGTTATTTTGACCTTATATTAAAGAAATGTCATCCAAATAATTTGAACATAATTTTTTCATATTGTGTTGCCTTAAAACTCCCTCTTTATTTTGTTAAGTTGATATTCTTCCGGGATTCATGGCATATTTTCTATTGACCAAAACACATTGTAAGCCTGCAAGCTCTATTTCCTCACGACTGTCTGTGTCAATGCTGCCAATAGTGTCTGTAAGGTAAACAGTCAATATCAATTGATTTACAATTTGTCTTAATGAACAAAAATGTTCTATTTGTTTGCCAATAATGAACAAATGAAGTTGTTGTTAAAGCTATTGGGATTAATAACCCTCTTGAAAAAGTTCAAACATCCTGAATCCTTTTTTTACAATATGGTAATTACTGGGATGATCTGATTCCAAGTGTGACTGACAGAGATTGTTTGCCAGCACCCCAGAACAAGTGTGAGCTTTTTATGGCAAATTCGTCTTGTTTGTCATCAGATCTATGTAATCCTGTGGTATTACATATCGTCTGTGGCGCTTGGAGAGATATGCCACTGGCAGTCTGGCCTGACTTCAAAGAAGAGCATGCTGATTGGACTGAATTCGATGAATGGGTGTTAATACCAGACATCAGTGGAATAATTCCATGTCAACTTTTGTGTGAACATTTACTCCCATAGCTAATAATGCTATCATATTCCATCAATTGAAGTGTGTTATCCTTAAACCCAAGTGATTGTAGAGTACACCCAGCCTGTAGCTCCACTTTTGGGACCTCTATCAACACAATACACTGACTGTTCTCTGGGATAACAAGCACTAACATGTCATTTCTGGCCATCTTACTGCACTGAATAAGCAACTGCTTTCATCAACGGTCTCAAGTGATTTTCCTGTTTTGTTTCCTAATTGGCTAAGAAAATGTAATGGGGGTAATATATCGCCTGAAAGAATTGAAATATGTTCTTTTTAATATGTATGGCAATTCAGTGTGTTTTTACAATGACCATCCAGTATCGACAAACTGTGCTGTGGGGGTGTGATATCACCACCGATATGACCTTGTCCTCTCAATAGTGATCTGCTTCTGATAACGCCGTTCTCTTCTGTACCTTCATCATCCCAGAGGGTTGCTTATGGGAATGAATGGGATTTTTTTCTCCAGTGAATGTCTCTGACTACGTAATGGCCCTATCTGGATATGCCGCAGTGGGGAGCAAACCAGGGGCCTGGGGTTTGTTTTGTGCTGGCTAAATCAAGGTTTCACGACTAAACCTTCCCCTTTCTCTTCAAGCATAATTTGAAGCGTATTTCTCATCATCATTTGTTAGTTCTGCTGTGCCCTTGCTTGGTTTGATCTATTTATCTGAATGTATATTACAACAACTGTTGTGACTAATTGTGACTTTAGGCCTCAGATTTTTATATTTCTATAAGGTAATGCTGTGTATTTTATAAAAATAAAAATATTTATTGAAAAATTTTGTAAATATATGACACTTAGGAATAATCTATTATTGCAAAAATTAAGTAATTATAAATCATTAATAATATGAATGATTGATTATTATGGATTTTAAAGTAGTTATGTATTTTATCACATTTACAAATGAACGTACAATTCCTCAAAAGATTTATCAAAAGGCAAATCTAGACAGAATGTCTTCCTAACCCTGCTCCCATGGATAGGCCTGAAGTGCAGTGAGGATGCCGCGGAGGCAGGTCTGTGTTATGGACTACTGTAACCCTGTCGATTTAGAGAAATCGTCATGGTGGGTCCTGGGTCTCAGGCAAATATTATGGGCCACTGGACTCCCGGGGAATTCTCTCTCTCATATGTATCCTGTTTACCCCGACACTGTCAATCTCAGAACCAGACCATTCCAGAACCAAGAAGGACTAAGTTGGTGTACATCTTCTTCTACACAACTACTCTAGCTACAACATGTCCTTATTTGGACATAGATTTAGCCCTCAGTTTCTACTGTAGTTTTTACGTCACTTCACCTTAAAAGATCTGGTGCTAAAGTTGATGATAAATATACAAAACATCATCTTATTGTAATGGCAAATATTATTAATTGTCTTAAAAATAGCTAAAAACATAAATGTACTAAACTATCAGAAATACTTATAAATTACATTGGTATAGTTTTACATTTTCAGTGTTTTCCTATCGATTTGCAGTTATATATCTATTTACATATGCAGTACAAATATAATATTTGCTGAGCCAAAAATATTGTGAATTACAAGTCAAATATATTTATGATTTATTATCAACGAATCAGGAATGAACTAAATATATCAGATTGTGGAAATTCTAAAATGAGATAATAATAACATGTTATCTACAGGAATAGGTAGAAAACATATTGTAAAGAGCTACATAGATACAAATGTGTTTCAATTTAACATGAATAACATACATTTTCTGTCTTATTCTAAAAAAATTATTGTGTATTGACTAATTCAACTAATTATTCACAGTCGGAAAAGGGGAGCATCTTACTGGATCTTAAATAGCTTATCGTAGACAATTTCAAAGCTTGCTATTTACTCAAGAATGTCCTTGTTATTATTTCCAAGTCGATGCGATCACATTTGATAGAACACTACTGCTTTCCTTGTGTTTATTTTGTCTGTCCCTCAAACTCATAATTGTCTACTTCTAGCACCATGACAGCAAGCAGAAGAACACTGTAATTTTCCTAGTTACTAAATTATTCCAGTGCAAAAAAAATACTGTTTGAATAAATATGTATACATAAATATATATTTATTTATATATACATATTTATACAATGTATAATATACATACATCATTTTTAAATTGAATACTGTCACAATGTATTTCATAAATTGGTCTGTAAATTCATTAGAGTTTGAACATAGAATCATTTTTAGATATACTATGAAGAAATTAGTCTTAATTGAATTATTTGTTTCCTTATTATCATTACTTTTGTAATTATTTATCCATTTATTTTCTTGTAATTTGCTGATTACTACTCTAGTTATATTTTTTGTTTACTTTAGTTTTAACTGTTCATGTTTTATTAGGTACATTTTCCTATATACATGTTTTTCTATACTTAAATGTACATGTTTCATAATTTATTTGCTAAATGAAATGTCTAGCATTTAGTTCTTGACCAATTTTTTTAAATAAAAAAAGCTATTGATGTAATTGACTTAAATCAAACAAGGGGTTTGTTGACATCTCCAGTCATCCCTTCATCCTTCTGTCAGTCACCCTCTGGCCTTGGCCCCAAGAAGAGAACAAGCATGTGAAAGATAGAAGGACGACCATCCAGTCAACTGGACATCTGAGACACACCGTTTAGTCAAGGCTGATCCGTCTTCACTAACCAATGCAAAATACAGAATACACATATCAGTAAAGATATTACTATATAAAACTGTGTTCCTGGAGTTATTTTATGTTTGAACATGTTTGTATACTTGGTTATGCACTCATTTGTGTGTGTGTGCATGTGCCCGTGCGCCTGTGAATGTGTGTGTGGGTGGGAAGGTCGTACCGGGGGTGTCAGTGCGGTTAAATTTATGAGTGTGTAATGAAGCGTCTCTGACGCAGACAGACTAAACAGAGCCTGTGTCAGCTCCACATATCCCCCCCATCTCACCAGCCCTCCGCCCACCAGCCCTCCAGCCCTCGCCCTGCCATGCCTGGCCCTATGTACCCAGCGGCCAGCCCATAACCCTGGGCCCCCAGGAGACAGCAGACGCCATGTCCCCGTCCTACATTCCTACGTCCTGCCATACTGCCATTCTGCTCCTGGGCTTTCACTGGCGTACAGTGTGGGACCGTACCTGGGGGTTCAGGGTCTGCACTGATCCTTTTATACGTGAGAGAAGAAATTGGATAATAGCATTTGATAGTCTTTGGGAAATCATATAATGTAGAATACAATTTATTTTCTATGATACTGTGACATAATAGTGGGATACATGCAAATTGGTCATTCTGTTACTAGTTAGCGCTTTGAAAATGTACATTATGCAGTAACAAAATTGATAGAGTGGTGATGTCAAAAGATTAAAATAATTAACTGTGATTTACATTACGCTCTACTGTAGTTATTAGTGTATATTCACAATTTTAGAATGGGTTCAAATTTAGCTTAAGATCAAAAACAAGTAATTAAAATGCTACTTGTTAAGAAATAAATACAGTTTTATTATAGACTATGGGCAGTAGTTGACTATACTTTAATACATGCAGGAGTTGTCTTTTTCCAAGTATGCCAATTAGAGCACAATAAGTCACAGCGTCTTTTTGTAACCAATGCAAATCTAAATAGAAGGTTACCGATCCCCTAGTTCTACCACATCCTACAACTGTGGTCCTCATCAAGGTATCAAGTACTTGTGTACTTGCTATGTTAGGCTACTGTATTAAACACCTCAGCTCCTCTATCTGGAAACCTGCTGGAGGGGCAAAACCTGATTCAACCCTGAATCACACATCCGTTTTTCTAGGGACTGACCTTTAATTGAGGTAACACTTCTGATGAATAGTTGGACTCCTTTGATTAATATTCAAACCTTCCACTTGTATCCAAACAACCCCGATATTCATAACACACAGTACTAAAGCCACTAATTGGTCTTTTTCCTTAAAAGATCTGACAATTTCCCCCTGTCTAATTGACAGTTGATCCCACCTATACATGGGTTGTTCGTTTAGAAAACTAAGAAGTAAATAACTATTTGACCGATAGATTGGCTTCCCCCTCCCCTCATTTTTTCACTGAACCTTTCATTGTATTATTCAGCATTTCTGTGTTCCTCCAACAATAAAGACATTATATAGGAAATTCTCCACACCTCATCAGCGACCAATGCTCCGCCAGGCTTCCGTGATCTGACTGACAGTGTCATTTCTCTTCTCACACCTCAGAAGAAAATAAAACTTTCTTCCTACTCAAAGAGCAGCTCTGTTGGTTGAAGCAGACAAAGCTTAGTGTTGTCCTGTCATGGTGAACAGCTCGCTGCTTGACTCTGACTGACTAACAAGAGGGATGCTAAGGGCACGCGCACGCACGCGCACACAAATACACACACACACACACACACACACACACACACACACACACACACTGTAGAGAGGGGTGGATGTAGGGGGATCTATGGCGTACACTTCTCTCCTCCATTCCTGCTCTGTTTTGACTCGCATGCCAGCTTTCTGTCTGCCACTGGAGCGCGTACCCCTCTGGAGTGGATTGTGAACATACCGAGGAGAAGAGGAGAGGCCTTTCAATGGGACAGATGTTCCAGCAGTCACCCCCCACCTCCCATTTCACCTCGCTCCCATTCACTATAACCCTCCTTCCTATTGAATATTTGTTCTCGCTCTATAAATAACTGGCTATTAACTAGGAGAGACATGTAGCTGATACGTAGCTGGCTGACCTCTCCGTCTCTAACCTCTCACTGGACTGGATTCAGAACAGATATGTGACCAGATCTGGTTGGAGAGGTAACGTCTGTATGGTATGTATGGAGGGATGGCCGTTGGTTCAGTACACAGGTTAAAAAGGGGTTGAAGGGGATGTTCTGTGGATTCCACAAGCAGTTTGTCCCCATATGGACCTCAACCACCCCAGCTTTTTATGTGTTTAACTGTTGAGCAGAGTACTGTAGGAGGAAGACAAACTGTGATATGTCTTAACCAGCAGTTGAGCCTGCAGTTGAGCCAGGCTGACCAGGGCATTCGCTCCATTTAGAGAACTGTCGTAACTCTTTATGTTATTCTATCTTGACTGAATAATCCCTGTCACACATTAACATGAAAAAAGATTTTTTGCTTAAACAAAACTATTTTAGTTCTCTATAGATTTTCAGGTATTTGTATGCTGCATTGGATAGAGACAGTGGGGAAAGATGGAGGAGAATATTTGCTGAATGAGCAGTGGGTAGGATTCAAACCCATGGAGCAGAACATGCATGTTGGACACAGAGGCTAGGCCACATTCATTAAAACGATGGTAGTTATCTTGCATTCATTATCATCATACATTTCAATATTTTGTTAAATGTACAGTAATTTCGTCCCACATGGTGAAGGTTTGTGTAGGAATGTAGCACGCTAGCATGTGCAGTTAGCCAGCTAGGGATGGATGAATGGGTGATTGTTTGAGGGTCTGTGTGGAAGGCTGGAACCCTCTCCAGGGGCTCATCAATTCAGTGTGGCTCTGAAACATCAGTCCAAGACTGCAGTTTAAAATCTAGCCCCCACAACACTGACCTTGTCCCAGATAAAGCTCAGTCAGGACCTCCAGGGTGCACAGCTGGGTCCCTTAAAAAGCCCATCCAATACCTCCAGCTGAATGCGAAGAAACACTGCATCTCTCCTTACTCTTTCCCCCGCTAGTACAGACATCAGATATTGTGCTTTTATTCAATGATACGGGCAACTCACTGCTTGCCAGGAACCCCTGGAAACAATATGAAACTGCATGAACTTTTTTCCAGCTCACAAACACAAGTGCATACAGATATACATGTAGGGGAGTCACACCAGATTTATGTCTATATTTGACGTTTGTCCAGCTGGAAAAATGTCTATATAGTACTTAAAACCACTAGGGGCAATACTGACCACAATTACACTTCAATTTTTACGGGCTGTTTACTAAGGTGTGGATAGCCACTTAATGCAGATGGGGAGAAGGATTGATAATGAAGCTGTTGGCTTTGACTCCACAGGTGGTGGGTCAAATCTAAGTAGAGATAAAACATTTACCTTACATTGCTAACCATAATACATGAATTAAACTATAATAACTGCTTCTAGTTGAAATGTCTAACCCTAACCAAAATAGCTAACAATAATACCTAACTCTAAAAATAATCCCTAACCCTAACCATAATATCTAACAATATCTATAATAACTAACAATAATACCCACCACTAACCATAATACCTAACACTAACCATGATACCTAACACTGAATATAATACCTAACCCTAAACATAATGCCTTGCCCAAACCCCTATATCTAAACCATCCATGTGAATGAGCCATGTTGGTAATCTTCTATGCAGAGGCAGTTTTAATATTGTCATTATTCTCTTAAAGTACAGACGTTTGCTTTTACACCTATAGACATTATTCGCTCCTGAACAGATACTGACATGAGATTGTGATAAAGGTTTGCAGAGCCTACAAGTGTAAACATTTCTACAAGTGTGTATCCACACTCACACACACACACACACACACACACACAAGCAAACATGCACATTCACACACACGCACATATGCACACGCACCCAGCTGAACTTCTCTGTCTTCTGCCTGCAGCAGTCCAAGCGCCCTGTATCAATTACATGTGAGCAGCAGTCAGGTGGGTCTGCTGAGTTGGACAACTTAGAACATCGAGGGCAGCCAGCAACTTCACCCCGTTGCTTCCAAAGTCCAGTCCGGAGCCCCCGTCAGGCCTTTTCCCGGCTAGGCAGGGCAGAGAGACACCTGGCCAAACCACAGAAACACTTCCAGCTGGAGCAGGGGAAGGCAGCCTGTTGTTCACCACAGACAGGGAGAAGCCAGGCCAAAGGTGCTGGAGGGGCTCCCTCACAATTAGAACTATCGTCACGGGAATTTTTGTTATTCTTGTTTCATTATTTAATCGAGCCTGAATCTGTACAGAACAAATCTCTAAAATATCAAGCAATTTTGAGAAAATGGCTGGAATGACAGTAGGGCCTAAAAAAATGAAGATATAAGTATGTATTGAAAAGGGCTTCACAGAAAGTTATACGGTAGGTAAATCCACAGACTCAACACCATAATTAGTCAGTGCAGCAATGTCAATGCTGAGGCCATTCCAAATCATACAGTACAATAGTTACAAGGATGTGAAGCCATATTCCTCTCAGCAAGAGTTTGATAAGGTTAGAGAGCAACTAGACAGCTCTGTTTCGGTTTTACAAAATCTCCTGGAAGTGACAAATTTTGTCTGACGTTAGAGGCATTCCTCTGTGATTTTCGACCATTGTTTGTCAATATGACACACCCAGGTTGGAACGTAATCAGACGAAGGGAAGAGTGAGGAAGTAAAAAACAAACACTTTTAGGCAATTGTTTCAATTACGCTATAACCCATAATGCTTTGAATAATCATGCTTATACATGCGTAGGTAAAAGCTATTCTTGTTTCTCTCAATCCAATGACAGCTTAATATACTAAAATAACTATTTGTGAGAGTATAAACAGTCACTTGTGTTTATAAATATTTCCAGCTTGCCATATGAGGAACAATCAATGGCTACTGTAATTGTCAGGCAATGGAGACATTTAAACAGGAGCATGACATGCTCACTATGGTCGCTGCACTGCATTGTTTCAAATCAAATGGGAATTTTCAGTACAGGAAGTGTTGAAGGCAGGTTGTTCCAGACAGAACAGAGGCAGAATGAAACAACGTCTTTATTTGAGGGAAGTCATTCCGTTGATACATAAAACACCAAAGAACATTTCCTTCCCCCCTCACTTTCCTGGTGCTATCCACTTCAAACGACCCAGCCCTTTAAACTGGGCTCACATGCACACACGGGAACAGAAGAAAAACAAACACAGGCCATTTAAATATCAACCAACCTGGCCCTCTGTTTCTCTTCGAATGAATGACGAGCTGCTATAGTCTCAGAGTTTGGCCTGGACTACGCTTAGCTTGTGTATTTTTTAGTTGGCCGTTTCTTACACAGGAGCTGAACACGACAGAGTTAGAACTCAGGGTCGGGCAATCATTTTTATTTGAGGACCACATCAGAATTAAAACCATTAGCAGGCCGGTCAGATTTGTTCTTAGAACATTGACAGTAAGTTGGTTGCAGAAGGGAAAATTTTGCAGTTATTTGAAAATAGGTAATTCCTATCAAATTCAAACATCCTGTTTATATAGTTTTTTTTACCCAAAAGTATGTATTTTTTAATAACCTTCTGGTGGCTGAATTGAATGGGGCCACCAATCCACCCTTTCATTGTTTAAAAAAAAACACTGAAACCAAATGCATTTTATAAGGCTTCTATGTCGGTCTCACTACAGTCCCTCCGTGTTTGAATTGGTCCATTCAGGTGGTGTGAAAGATGAGGAGGAAGAAGAGGAGAAGAGGAAGAGAAGAGAGACCACCAGCAGCAGCTCTGGCATCTGAGAAGTGATTGATGAGGACTTGGTAAAGGCCAGCAGGGTGGGGGTTTCACAGGTGGGGAGGGCAGGGTGGAGGGTTAGGGGGGGCTAAAACCCACTCATACACTTTCTTTACCTACTTCTCGGGAGAGGGGGATGAGAACCCTCAGCACATGGACTGTGTTGTTTCTCATTTTTTGACTTTCAGATTCATTACAATGATAATATGAAGAGAAAACTGAAACAACTGTGCAGGCAAACGCCATGTCATTAAATGGATGACAGAACATTGAATTCCAAATGTCATTTCAAGTGAAATCTATAAACCACCCTACGGGCTATGACCTGATGCTATTCCAGTTGGGTAAAACGCTTATCTTCAAAACCCTCAAACTCAGTATCAAACAATCCAGTTGGTCAGTTTTAGCGCCTCGCTTGTGTGGAGGAATTACAGCTCTGGTAGTCTGCTCCTAACTGTCAGGAAATGACCTGTAATCTGCTCCGAGCGTTTGACTGCTGGCTGCTGCATTCCTGTGAAATGACACAAGTTGGGCAGATTAGGGTCTGGGTAATTAGCTCATTAGTCAACATAAACACATAGCGCAGCTCCCTCCTGCACCCTCCATCTTTCTCTGTTGACAGCCACTCCCCCTCTCCTCGACACCCACAGCTGGCGGTGGAAGTGAAGCAGTTTGTCACACGAATGCACGCGCATTCAGGTATCAGCTCACGCACGTACGCACAGCGATATTCACACGCCATGTATTATTGCACGCGCACACGCGTTTGTGCGCACGCACGCTCACATACACCCACTAATGCGTACGGTTGCAGTCGTGCGTGTTAGTGTTAACCCCTGCATTTAACCGAGTTTGCCTTAGATCTGTTCATCACTGCTCTAGTACCTCTGGGCTTATTCTTTCTCTCCCCGTTCCTCTCGACATCCTCCTCTCGCCCTGTCGCCTGCTCCCCTCTATGCGCTCCTCCAGACAAGTCTGGCTTTCAGTCTCTCACTGTGGCCCTGGGGGCGGGGGGGCCAGCAGGCCACTTTTCACCAGCACCAGGCTGCTTATCGCAGCACTTTATCAGTAAGATGTTGGGAAAGGGATGTGGGCTCAACCTCTTCGCTCCCATGCTCTGAGGTTCAGCTCAGCTAGCCAGCAGCATGGCAGCCGACAAGTATTTGTAACCTGGGAGCACAGAAATATATGAGCGTGTGACAAGGGCAAAGGTGTGTGTGTGTGTGTGTGTATGTGTGTGTAAGGTGAGGAAGTACAGGCTGTTCTTTGTGCAACAACA
This sequence comes from Esox niger, assembly GCA_016801105.1. Lineage (NCBI taxonomy): Eukaryota > Metazoa > Chordata > Actinopteri > Esociformes > Esocidae > Esox > Esox niger. Next base: position 9,549 of record JACXGJ010010997.1, on the reverse strand, counting down.
TGAAGCCGCTCGTGCTGGCCTGGTCCCCACACAGGATCTCTTGTTGCTTCAGGGGACCCAGGCTCTGGGCGACCCTTCACACCTACTAAAAGTGGCAGGCAGGCAGGGGGCTGAAGAGAGGGCGTCAGGTTACCTTTTCACCGTTCCAACGGTTCTCTGAGGCCTGACGGCACCACCCTCTCTCCATAACGCAACACACCGTCCCTCCACCCCCGGGATAATATCTGCTTTCATCAGCACGTCACAACCCATATGAAACATTCTGCGGAGCTTTATCAAGGAGGTGTTGGAAACGAAAACACATTGGTTTCACAGAATTGACAAAAACATGGTAGGAAATCGCTGCTCTGAGGGAGAGTTGAGAGAGAGTTGTTCAACATTTGGGGACTTTTTAATGGCTCTAGGTTTTGGTCACATGCGTAATGTTTGTTGGAAACCCTGGTTGCATGTTGACGTCCATATCGTTGTTTCATGGCGTGGACAGATAGATGAATGGGTAATTGTGGGGTGGTTTCAGATTGTGTAAGATTTGTTGTTAGCCAAACTGAGATCCTCTCCTAAAGTAAACCAGTGGAAGAAGAGAAAGAAAATATCTAACCGAGAATCTCAACCAGAGTGCTAGTTACAGGAAGATTAAGACAGGGTGGAGTCTTGCAATTTGGCAGGCAGTCTTTCGATTGGAGTGTTTGATCAGTAACCAAAGGGTTGCTAAATAGATTCCCCTGTTCTGTCCTTGAGCAAAAGAGTTAATCCTAATTGCTTCTGAGAGGCACATTGAATAAGAACCTAAGCTAAATGATTCAAATGTCAAATGAGAGAAAGTGAAAAAGGAAGCACAGTCTTCAATCACCAGCGGTGAGCTACTGAATCCAATGGGAGTTAAACAGTGTTTAGAAAAAGACAGTTAATTGAAAGGCTCCATCCATCATCTCCTGGAGACTGAGACAGCCATCACAGCCCTACAGCACACATCATTATCTGGACCATTTCAAGAAGAAACACACAGATGCCTCTTGTCCATTTAGGTAACTGTCCAATTATGTGTGTAATGTGTGTTGTACATTAGAGTGTGTGTGTGCTCCCAGTGGTGTGTGGACAGCAATGTGAGAAATGTAAATATGAGTAGGTTGAGCAAAATCCCAGCGGTTGTTTGTTGTCAATTCCCTGAGTAACAAACACAGAATGGAGTATGACAGGGAGAGAGGAACATTTGCTTACACATAGAGGAAGTTGATCCTTAAGGAGGGTTGGGCTCGGTTGCACGTTAGTGTTATAGTGAAAGGGTCAAAAGGGCAATGATAGTAAACTACAGATGATGCAACGCTCAATGACATGACCTTGATTTGTTGGTGTTTTCACCAAAAAGATCAGTTTTTCATGCTACTGGGATCTGTTTATTTGCTGTTTATGTGTCACAGCTATGTGATGGATGTCAATTAAAATGTATATGGAAGATTTGATTTTAAATATATTAAAAGAAATAGTTCAAAGTTTCTCTGTGTGCAAATCGTCTGTAAACCTGGTGCAATGACCCAAAATCCAATCACAGAATGCTTGTGTGTGAATTAAAAACAACAGTTCAGAAATCTGGAAATGTTACAAATTGTCTTGAAACCATACGGTTTACAGATGAAACCTTATGTTCCCAAGTCCTTGATTATGCATATCTTTGCATGTTATTGTCCTGTATTACAATGACTTTGATTTGTTTCACCACTTTTACAGAATAATGTCCACACTTCAAGCTATTTACGGTAAAAGATAGATGAATATAAGGTAAATTAATTAACTTTTAGAATGTTTAGGCAATATTTGAGATAAATATTTCTTTTATAGAAGCATCCATAAAAAGATTGTTTCGTTAAAATACAAACAAATATAAATTACATTTAGAAAAAAAGCACGTTTATTTCCTGAGTGTATCAGACAAAAAACATCCATCAGTTAAATAATTCAAAATTATTTGGCGATTGCATTTCCTTGCGTTCCTGAACTTGACACTATGTTTCAGCACTATGTTTTGCACAGATAGAACCTTCTAGTCCCAAGGTCTGGAGAGGGCCATGTCCTTATCACTACTTGATTAATGACATTAACACTCCTGCTATCTTAATAATCCCCTCTCTCCTCCTCCCCTCCCTCCCTCCTCCTCTCTCCCTGGCCTTCGGTCATGCTCCTGCATCCTCCTGCCACTCTTTCATTATCCAGGGCTGTTACCGTCATCATCCAGAGGGAGTGTATATGTGTGTTTGAATGCACTATTGTGTGTACACATGAGAGAGTTCATCTTTCCTGCCTACCATTAGACAAGAGAATGAAAATGGGGTAAAAGCAGGCTTCTCCTCATTGCTGGATCTCCCCACACCCCGTTGGAGGGCAATGTTTGGGCCTCTCTTATTTCTGAGCTCCCCATGCTCCTCACGGCAGCTCCTCTCCATTAACTCAGTAGGCCTTATCACGCTTAGGGCCGTGACCCCAATAGGGTGTCATATCAGTTGCTGTTTACGTGACCGTCACTTCAATGATAGCAACAGTTAAGAATATGCGGGAGTCACAAAGGCAACAGTAATGTGGAAAGTGGTTGATAAATGTATTATGTTCTTCCCCATTTCACATCCTATAGACTGTATGACACGTACCATAATATGCCTGTTTGTAACTAGTTACCAGGTCTCAGGGCAAGCCAAGGATTTAGGATAATCCTGTTTTGACTTTCCACTTAAAGTCAACTGAAGGAGATGATTCATGAAAGATGGCGACAGAAACATTTTCTGAACAAGAATGCTGTCTCACGTTCTCCAGGGGGAAATGAAAAAGTCACCAAAATAAAAACAATTCACACCTGTCATTTTCACCTCGTAGACATGATTAAGCTGAGCAACTGGAGCAGAAATGCCCACAGGGTATTTAGAATCAATTACTGCCCTTAAACTGACGACAACATTCCATTAATCATCTCTTACTCTATGCAGAACACCATTACTAAGTAGGGAACCTGTGGTTTGCTACAGTGAAAGCCTATTTACAGTCACACAATAATGCAGAAGAGTGTCCATTTTGTCACTGCAGTAGCCAGGCCAAGAAGCAGTGTGGAGGGATCGGGACGATTCGTAAGTCAATGTGTGAGCCCATGGTTAGTGTTGAGTTTCCTGGAGGATCATTTCCCCATGTTTAGGAGGGTGTCCTCCCATGTCCCTCCGCAACTTCCTGTTTTAACACCCAGAGAAGAGAGGTGGTGTGGTTGGCTTTTAGCTGACAGACACTTCATGTGACACCTAGACACACACACACACACACACACACACACACACACATCATTTGATATGGCCTTACCAAATGGCAGTCTAACAAAGGTCACAACACCCAAACACATGCTCTCACACGCTAACACTAAGTTCACTGACTTTTGGTCTTCTATGGATGACAAGAAGCCTTACGCTTATGACAATGTCTTTGGGAATACCTTGACCTTAGTTCTGTAGTAAGGGAGCATTATAGTACATAAATGTTTTGAAAACAAATGCTTCCATTTTCCTTGATGGTGACATGCGGGAAACCGTGTCAGTGACATGCAGAACACAAAAAGTTCTATATAGAACCTTTTATTCTTTAATTAAAAGACACACACATGGATGACGCTCAGATGACCGAGTGAGCTGAGGTTGTTTCTCGGAGTTAGGACACGCACTAATATTATTCCAGTGTGATGAGGCAAGGACAGGTAAACATAACCTTAGGATTCATTAGTCATGATGAAGGTCCTTGAGCGAACACACACACGCACACACACACACACACACACACACACACACACACACACACATATACAAATGTTCTCCACAATATCTCAGGGGTTAGTCTGACCTTGGGCTGTGGTAACCATAGTCTCATATCCTATAACCGGTGAATGACAGAAGACAATACCAGAGAGCAGTGGCCCCATCAAGACTAAAACTTCTGTCGAAACAGAAAAACCAGCCCATCCAAAGTACCATGGTTAAACTAGGGTTATGTCTTGTCTGTTCAAATACCTAAAAATACTAGCACTTAAATAGTAAGAGCCCATTTACCTTCATCGTGGTAAAAGGGATAGATGCAACAACTAAATATGACTGGAATATACAGTAACTGCATACCTGTGTTTCTAATGTTTCCACCCACAGTATAACCTAAGTGCAATGTTGGCCTCTCATTGGCTTTCTCTCTTCCACATGAACACCAATTAGCCGTGATGTGGGACAGAAATAAAGGCCTACGCACTTCACTGTATGGAGCACTTGTTTTTCTCTATGTAGGTCAGAGAAGCAATAGAGTGACAGAAAGAAAAAGAGATAGAGAGAGACAGAGAGAAAGGGTTGGTGTATAGTCCAAGCACTCAAGTCGTAATGCTAGCTCAATGTTCCGGGAACTCCAGGGGGAAAAAATACTCTGAAAAGGAAGACCATGAGGTTTTCTGGGTAATAACTCCATCCCCCGGTCGGGCCGGCATTTGGGCAGTAAGGGAAGGAGGAGGAGGGTTTTTTCATTTTTTTGTCCTATTTGGTAGTTGTTTTTTTTTCTGGCAGGTTCCATAGCCACCCTTCAGTGGAAAGCCTACTCTGCACATTCTGCAGACGAGAGTCTATAGGGAGGAAATAGGGAGGAAATTGTGCAGAAAGTGTAAAAACCTTTCTCTTCCACTCTCCTGCACTCCTCTCTCTCTCGCTCTCTGTCGCTCTCTCTCACCCTCTCCCCTCTGTGTCTCTGTATCTCTTTCCCCTTCTCTAGGTCTCTGTTTTTTTCTGTTTCTCCTTATCACACCTCCCTCTTTCTCTTTGTCATTGAGCTTTTCAAATGGAACACCTTGTTTTCGGGCCAGTAACTGCCGGATGCCATGTGGATAATGTGACTGAATTCCTTCCTTTATGTATTCGTTATTCCAGTCCTAGATCAGTAAAATGTTGTACTGTGGCCCTCAGCCAGATATTTGTATGATCTGACCTTATTAAGAAATATCACCAGGACATGGGAACACAGTTATGTCTGTTTAGTGTTAAGATAAGTTCATACTAAACGCCGTGCAACTGTAAAAGATTTGGACATATACCCTCCATGCCAACTGGTAGGAAAACTGTGCTGATGTTTTTTATCCCAGGCTTGGCCAAGAATGTGGAACATCGATGTGCTCTGGGGGAACAGAAAACCGAAGCAATGGCTGTGCAGAGCCTTGGCACAATTAAATGGCTGTGCAGGGTCTTGGCACAATAAAATGGCTGTGCAGGGTCTTGGCACATTTAAATGGTTGTGCAGGGTCTTGTCACATTTAAATGGCTGTGCAGGGTCTTGTCACATTTAAATGGCTGTGCAGGGTCTTGGCACATTTAAATGGCTGTGCAGGGTCTTGGCACATTTAAATGGCTGTGCAGGGTCTTGGCACATTTAAATGGCTGTGCTGGGTCTTGGCACATTTAAATGGCTGTGCAGGGTCTTGGCTCATTTTAATGGCTCTGCAGGGTCTTGGCACATTTAAATGGCTGTGCAGGGTCTTGGCACATTTAAATGGCTGTGCAGGTTCTTGGCACATTTAATTCCCTGTACCTCATTAAACACATAATGGTGGGGCTCGTCTTGCATACTCAATTTGTCACTTTTACACTGTTGTAGGAGTTTATGTGCAGGGAGAGGAGGTTTTCTGCTAAAGTCCAGACTGTGTGTGTGTGTGTGTGTGTGTGTGTGTGTGTGTGTACACGGGGATGATGAGGCTGAGAGCTAAGAAGTGGGGATTTGTGTAGAGCGGTTTGAGATGGGGTGGGCAGTGTGTTTAAGGGGCCGTGGTTTTGGGTGAAGGGAATTTTTACCATCTCAGGGGATCTCCTTTTTGCCATGTGGCCACACTTCACCATCTGCCCGTAACAACCTACACGCACCGCTGTCTGTCACCTGGGTGTAAGGTGATTGGAGGGCCGAACTCCAGCCCTTCCTGTGTCTTTCTCATAACCTCCACTGAGGGGAGCTCTCTAGGACACACTCCACATACCTCAGATTAGACTCACAATAGTGTTCTTGAATCCAGAATATACCTGACAATGTCAATAAATAAATAAAAACCTTAGAACTAAGACTGGTTTTCACAGCAGCATTTCTATACTCAATCTGTATATGTAAAAGTTAGCACATATCCTGCTCAGTGGATTTAACATGGATACTGTCCAGAATGCTTATCAGTCTGAATTTAGTGTACGCACATTGTTACAGATAAAGCATTTACTATTGGTCATAGTTCTTATGAACCCGAGATTGGATGTGTTTCCAAAACTGAATCCCTTTGGTATGAGTCACTGCAGGCTACTTGTTTCATTCCCAAATTATTAGTGTCCCTTTTGTATAACGGGGATCAACAAAATAGCTCTTCTGATGGTGATGATGATGACAGATCTTTGGGCATAAATGGTCATGGAATGATTTGTCCTCTGTTCAGGTCAGAACCATGAACTACCCTGGAAACCCGGCTCATTAAGCCCAGGCCAGGAGGAAAAAAGTAATTGGGCAGCATTTTTTGGAGGGGGGACTGATGTGTAGGCGAGAGTATTTTCTCCTAGACTGTTTGGCAACAGAACTGAGCAACAGCAAGTCAAATGTCCTGTAACAGGCAGGCTCGCAGGCTTGGAATTAATCTGTGCTTTGGGCCTTGACTTTGTCCGTCGGGCCTGACAAAGCTCGTAATGAAGCACAGGAATTGTTCAGTTTCCCACTACGATACAGGTAGTGAACCTGGAATGGGTCTTGAACTTGCATCCAGAACACCAGCTGATTAGAAAAAAAGAGGTTTATATGTCGGGCTTGATCAAATAAACAAATACGCCACGGAAACTCATTAATCAAAGTAGAGATGTGAGGGAGGACCACAGATCCTTTCTTCTTTTCTAAATCTATTGAAAGATTGGCTAACGGAATTAAAGGTGGTCTGTTTCTCGTGGAAACTACAGAAGTATTCATTCATCAAAACATTAAAATGGTGGTTGAAGTTGTTGGTCCTGGGTGGGGATTATTCAGCACAGGGAGGAATAGTCAATGAGTTGAGTTTGTAATGGTGGTGGAAATCCAGGCAGGGGGATGTGGGACTCCTGGCCTGAACCTGATTACCACCAAATGGGCCAATAACACCAGTAACAGCAGCAGTCAGCCGCAACAGCTGGACACTTTACTGCGGGGGGTTGGGGGGGGGTGGTTCACAGCTGAATGGGGGGGCAAAGAAATAGAAAGCAAGGTAGAGAGTTACGATTCACCAGCATTTTGAACCATCGTACAACTGCCCAACATTATACTATATAAAGTGACACGGGAGAATATCTTTACTGAAGCGATTTATGTTTTCTCTTTTATGTTCACTGCCTCAAACTAAATATTACCTTTTCCATGGCACTGATCTCTAGCCCGAAGCCGCCTGGTCATCAGACCCTAACCTCCCTGTCTCTGTAGGCTCCCATGTCTTCCTCTCTTTGCTCTGCATGTATCTCTCAGCCATTGTGTCAGGTCAAAAATACTGCCTAAACTACAATGGATGAGAAGGCAGTTTCCTGATTGAGACGATTGTTTCTGACAGAGTGACCAGGTGAGTCTTCAGAGATAATCCGGAGGGATTTCACCTTGTCAAACTCAGTACTTAATGGTTAATGGACCCTTTAGCAATCTGCTGTTCCTCTAACTAATTTGAATGAGATTAAAACATTTCACACCTAGTTTAAACCTAGTTACAGGATTCTTTTCAATTCAGCTATTTTATACTAAAACAACTAATCTGACCCGTGCAAAACACTTGGTTGTAACAATGATGACATCTAGCTAGAGTTAGTAGACAAGTGGCATTGGATGATGATGGATAACATAAAAATGAGTCTACTGGTTAGCCTAGCAAATTTTGGAGTGAGTTCATTTTCAGATATATCTTGAAGTCAAGGCTTACTGACCACTGAATGTGGGAGTGTAACAGATGGAAATCTAGCAGAAAAAAAGACATGAGTTTCACAAAACAAACACAGATGAGACAAACTAATTTAGGGGTTTTAAGCATAAAATTATCTGGTAAAATGTTGCATTGAATTTTTACTTTCGAAAGTCCACACCTAACTTGCATTCAAGTTGATCTTTTGTGTGCCGAATTTCATTCACTCCTGTTCTGTCTTATTTTCTGTCTGTCTCTCTATTTCTGTCTCTCACTCTTGCTGAGTCCATCTCTGCCCTCTGCTTTTCAGATACTTGTTTTTACACAGTGTTTTTTTACAACCTTTAAAAGGCCTGTGATTTTTACAAGGCAATAAAAATCCATACAGATTCTAATATAGTCCCTGATCTGTGGGTTAAACATATGATTTCCAATGGAACACAGCCATATTTACACGACTGAAAGCTTGTTAGCATCAATTTTGAATCCATACAAATCCAAATGTTCCTTTCACATTTTCTTTCAGTCTAACAATAGAAAGGCCAAAAGTCTTTACATTTGAAAATATATTGTAATGAGACAGGGAACAGAAAGAGGGCCAGTTGTCTGGGCCTGATGGACAGATATTTTACCAAAACTGAAAAACAACAAAAACATGGGGGCATGGACCATCATGCCACCCTTCATCCACTCCCTGCTGCTTGGAGAGTCTTCCCTGCAGCCCTTTCATCCTCCCCCTGATGAGGTCTTATTGGGGGGAAGGTGTGCCTCATCAAGGGGTGGCAGCTGAGCTGTGTTCAAGAGCCTCATTTTGCAGCTACGATACAGGCTGTTCTTCCTGGGACACCAGCCCCACGCTGATAAAGGAGAGGGTGTGTTCACACCGCTTCTAAATGACATTTCTACAATCCTGCCGCAATGCATTTCTTGACTTATCCATAATAGGGATACCTAACACATGGATGTTGATAGAGTTTTGATGAATTTTAAGTAGACAGGGTCCTTCATTTTCTGTATTACAAGTTACCTTTTAAAAGCGTCATGCCATGTCACATGCAAGTAAATTTAGGTGTCTATAGACAGTGATATCAGAGATGGCTCTCAAACATTTGCTGTTGCTAGATAATTCTTAAAATTGAATTTGCTTGATAAAAACATACCCAAGGTCTTCAGAAATACAACAGTTACTAGGCGGTTCACTTTGTCAATCATTCAAAAATAGTCTCTATGTCTAAATGACTTCTCATTGGCAAGACCGGTGGTGTTGAACACACAGGACGGACAGACCAGCACACTGTGTCTGACCTCATAAGGAGCAACATGAGGCTGTCACAGTGAGAAAAGGAAATGGAACAATGGAACAATCTGATTGTTTGGAACTTCCTTTAACATGAAAGCTGCAAGGAGAGAGGCGACGCTATTCTGGATCTTAAAAGGCTCATTTCTTTCCTTATTTTGAAACATGTTTATTTATTAGGAGAATATTTTGAGCGTTTCTAAACTGAAATGAAAGGGTTCTTGTGAGACACGAGCTATAAGATGCTAAATTCACACGGACTGAAGGAGTAAGCAGCTGGCGTGTCGTGCACACACACACACACACACACACACACACACACACACACACA
>JACXGJ010010996.1:0-20759 GCA_016801105.1 Esox niger | reverse complement strand
GGACAGATCCACCAATTAACACCCCAGGAATCACCTGGGACAGATCCACCAATTAACACCCCAGGAATCACCTGGGACAGATCCACCAATTAACACCCCAGGAATCACCTGGGACAGATCCACCAATTAACACCCCAGGAATCACCTGGGACAGATCCACCAATTAACACCCCAGGAAACACCTGGGACAGATCAATCAACCAAATTAAACATCAAGCATTTACTACAACGTATTAGGTTGGGAATCAACCCCTTCCCAACATCCAGCCAAGTAAGGAACACTCTCCAGGAGGTAGGCATATCATTATCCAAGTCTACCACAAAGAGAACAATCACAAGAGCAAACACAGTGGGTTCAGCACAAGGTGCAAACCATACATAAGCCTCTAGAATAGAAAGACCATATCAGACTTGCCAAAAAACATCTAAAAAAAAAAGTCAGCCCAGTTCTGGGCCAAAATTCTTTGGACAGATAACTAAGATCAATCTGTACCAGAATGATCAGAAGAAAAAAAATATGGAGAAGGCTTGGAACGGCTCATGATCTGAAGCACACCACATCATCTGTAAAACACGGTGGAGGCAGTGTGATGGCATGGGCATGCATGGCTTCCAATGGCAATGGGTCACTAGTGTTTACTGATTAAAAAGACTGAAGGAGCTGGATGAAGTCAATCACCTGATTTCAACCCAATCAAGCAGCATTTCACTTGCTGAAGACTAAACTTAAGGCAGAAAGACCCACAAAAAGTAGAAGACAACTGAAGTAAAGGCCTGGCAAAGAATCACAAAGCAGGAAAACCAGCATGTGGTGATATCCATGCCTTCCAGACTCAAAGCAGACATTGTCAACAAAGGATTCTCAATAAAGTTTTGAATTAGAACATTTTACTTGATTGTGTTTATATGTCCAATTACAAACATTTAATACTATACATTTGTTCAACCCCTTGATTTCAAGTGTACAGTCTGCACTTCAATTGCATATCTCGGTAAATTTCCAATCCATTCTGGTGGCATTCAGAGACAAAATTATGAAAATTGTCAGTGTCCAAATATTTCCAGACCTCACCACATGTTCTGTACCGGTCCCCTGTGGGAATCAAACCCACAACCCTGGCATTAGACTTTACGCTCCTACCCAGTGAGCTATGGATGACTCCTTACCGTGCAGTTCTGTTGTTTGGCACAGACACACTGGAAGACCAGCTCCTTCCTCACAATGATCTTCACCTTCAAGTCGCTGCCATTTCCTTTACCCACACCTATAACAGACACACACAGTAACTACAGCAACTTAAAGTGGGCAACAATAGAAAGGAGCCTCCTGGGATGTAGTGTTTTCAGTTAAAAAATGGTGCCTTGTATTACCAGGATGCCATTAAAGGTATTCCATCTTTATATCGTTTATTTGAAACAACCAGGGAACAGTCAGCTTTACAGTTTGGCTTGAGGACAGAACATCTTGCCTCCTTTTCAGGTCAAGGATTTGAGCCAGTGACCTTCTCACTTACTGCCACATTGCCATGGCCCCCGAGGGTTGTTACCCTGACAACCCTAGAAACGTGACTTGCTACAGAATAGATGGTAGAGAATGAATATTCAATCAAAACCTGCTATGGAGTGGATGCGGATGCTCTTGATCTTCAGGCTCTGTTCTGGAGGAAGTTGTCTATTGAACTTAGTCTTCATCACTTCATAGTAACCCACATACCTGCTCTGTAACACACACACACGCTCTATGAACAGTGACATAGACATTGAACAAGAAGGCTAACCCGAGGCTGGGCATGGTAACATCAAACCAGCCTGTCACAGGAGTGAAGTTATACTACTGAACCTGGTCTAGTAGGAGGGTAACATCTGAGTACCTGAGATGGGGTCTCAACTCCCTGGAACTTAGAGCTGCGGCTTTTGTCAGTTCTCCGCTCTCCAAAGTAGTCCAAGCTGTCCTGTGGGACATTACAGAGAAACTGTCACTGTACCAGGGTCAGCCTGGAGGAAGCTCTCCTGCAGGTCACTGTACCAGGGTCAGCCTGGAGGAAGCTCTCCTGCAGGTCACTGTACCAGGGTCAGTCCCTAGAACAAGCTCTCCTGCAGGTCACTGTACCAGGGTCAGCCTGGAGGAAGCTCTCCTGCAGGTCACTGTACCAGGGTCAGAACCTGGTGTTGTCCTACCTGAGCACTCTCAAACTGGTCACTGTCAATGAGCCAGGTACACACCAGCGTCCCTGTACGACCTGTGGGAGCACACAACCATCATATTCCTGTCACCCCCCACATCCCTGTTAGGCATCATGACATCATATTCTGACTGCACCTACAGTAAATCACCAGCAGAGGGCGTAGTCACCTTTTCCTCCTTTACAGTGTATAGCAATGACATTTCTAGGGTCAGCTGCCATCCACTCCCTCACACTGGCTGTGTACTTCAGCATGTCCCTGAGATGAAGAGCAGGCCCGTTAAACAGTGGCAAACAAGGAACACACACACACACACACAAACACACACAACTCACTCTAAAGAGGGTACGTTGTGGTCGTCGATAAACACCCGTTCTACTCTGTAATGGAAGAACTGGGGGTCGTAGCCTTTCTCACCTGGAGGTAAAACAATCATCATGCAAACAGACACCTTATAAGTACAGGCCTGAATCGGTTGTGTAGTTACAGAAGCCCGGGTGTTTCTCACACGGCTCGGCCCACTTGGCAGCAGAATGCGGTGTGTTTACTCACTGCAGAGGTTGTAAACTCTGTAGTGGTCTTCATGTTTGGTGTCCAGGAACCGAGCAACCTCCTGAGAGCAGCGGAGAGAGACGGTGTGTTATGGACATTCAGGAGTCATTGTGTGGTGAGGCGCGCGTCTCTCTTACCCTGATTGGGTTGCGGTAGAGGGCTTGTTTCCCGGAGGAGGGGAAAGACATGGCAATGACGCGATCTGAAGCAGGAGGAGTGGTCAGAGTTAGGTGGGAGTGTCTCTAGTCTCACCGCTGACATACGTAGGGTCAAAGGGCGTGGGCCGTTCCACCCACACTCACGCGGTCTCACCTGTGACGTAGGTGAGGTCAAGGTCAAAGCCATCCTTCTGATAGCGACGTTTGTTCTCAGACACCTGCCATGCACAGAGGACGAGAAGTCATTTTAGACCACAGCAACAATGATGGAAATCCACATCAAGCCATATCACTGAAAACGTCAGTGTTTGAAAGGTCTGGTCTGTGTTTAAAATGAGTGGTCAGTCCCAATCAATTCCATTAGCTCTTCCAAACTCAGTTAAACAAGACACTGTGAGCCTCCTTTGTTTAAGAATGTAATTAAATGGGATTATCATCCCGAAAATGATGACAGTAACCAGAAGGTCGCCTAATTAAATCCCAAGCCTGATGGGCAGAAATGTGGAGAAGGGAGTGTCTCGATCACCAGACCACTTAACGGACACCCTCAGATGAAGGAACATGTTTCTATTTTATGGTTATTTACTACCCATTAACAGATAAGTAGATCCATTCATATGAGTTCACTGGGTACAATACAAACCCCATCACATGACTGTGCCTGGTGTAAAATGATGATATACAAACTGCTGCTGCTATTCAAGTTACATGTCTCCGTTTGTGTCCCAGACCAAATATAATGCATGAGTTGTTTTGGCTTGGTAGAAGTTTAAATCAGTCACCACCAGGTGGTGCCAATGAAGGCAAATATGGTGCTGGTTAGAATCTCCCTTAATTGTAAAACTTCCCTGAAATCCTGATGTTGGTTTACAACTGAAATAGGTAGAGAAACAGTCTCTCCTCAGCCTCAGGACATGCATCCTTGCTCTGGGCCCCTCAAACATCTGGCCAACTGCCATCTTGGATTCTTAACAGAATTGTATACTCTCTTAAACTAAATGAATCACATTAAATTTGCAACTCCTTGGAGTCATCCATCATGAAGTTCAAAATCCAGGTCTACCAAGAAAGACAATCATTGTGTTGCCATGAACATGACCTCACCATCCTCCTGGTGACCTTCTCCAGCTCCTTCTTCTGAGAGGCTAATCTGAAGATCCTGACCAAGATTATAATCCTCAGAAAACGCAGGAAGGTTACCACCCTGGGAAGGTCCAGAAGACGTTGGTTAGTAGAACAAGGCTGTTCCCGGGTTAAGAGTTAGGGTAAACCTGACCTTGGGTTTTGGATTGGGGTTACTTTCAGGCTTCAAGGGTAATGCATAAACATACAGTATTCAGGTCAGTGTTGGGTAGAGTTGGGATAGGGGTTAGATATAGCGGAATTCTGGCATTCTATTCCCTGCCAGTCCGGGTAAGAGGCCGGGGGCAACCGGGTAAGAGGCCGGGGGCAACCGGGTAAGAGGCCGGGGGCAACTGGGTAAGAGGCCGGGGGCAACTGGGTAAGAGGCCGGGGGCAACTGGGTAAGAGGCCGGGGGCAACTGGGTAAGAGGCCGGGGGCAACTGGGTAAGAGGCCGGGGGCAACTGGGTAAGAGGCCGGGGGCAACTGGGTACCTGGGTATGAGGCTGGGGCCATTCAGGTCAGAGAATGTGTAGATCATGGTGACGCCCAGGGTGATTATAACAATACAGGCGTCTATACTGTTCAGTCGGGAGCTGAAATACACCTTGAACCTAATCACACACAACCACAAAGACATAAGACTCACAGTACAGATTACACAAGCATAGACTCATCCACACTCCCGACCCCATAGTGTTTGTCTTGGCAGCAGATTAAATCAGCAATTAGCTGTGTAGCACATGGGACAGAGTTGAACTTATCAGTGTGTTCCAGGAGGGCCTGCTGTCCAAATGAGGGCAAACCACTTCCTGTTCATCAGCATATAATCAGTAAGAGGAGCAGACCACCACGGCTGAGTCACGATCCCACTCGCTCCGTCTCAGTACGTCTCAAAAACTGTCTCTGACTTTCACTTTGTCTCGTCCTCGTTTACATTCATGTCCTGTGAGAACAGGCTGCCTCTCACCCCTCTACATAGACCCGCAGCAGAACATCAGCAAGGAAGAAGAGAGCGATGAGCAGGGAGACCGTTTCCAGAGCCTCCCCCACCCCTCTGCTCCGGGTTGGCAGAGACAAGTCCACTATCACCAGCACCACGTCCACGATGATAAGCACCACACCAAAGATCCTGCAACACAAAGACAGAAACCAGGATTAGACAAATTACCACTAGAGGCAGAATACAGGTCCCCGCCCAACTGAGAGAAATCCCCAAACAGCAGCAAAGGGGGCTTACCGGAATCCAAAGGACATGACAAAAGGAGCGATCTTCTTCCGAATAAGTCTGTAGAAAGGAGAGACCAACTAATGATCAAAAGCTCAAAACAGCCTCTCAACGTACAGTATATTGATTGTAAAACGTGTGGTGACGGCAATAGCTTGTCCATATAATTAGGTCTGACAGGTGTAGGTGTGTGTATATACTTACTGGTACATGGTGTCAGGTCCAACACACTCATCCTTCCCATCATCTATTTCCACTGTAGCCTCCTCCAGCTTATCAACCTTCTCAACACTACAGACAAGATGGACACCTAGTAAAGCCGTGTTTCTACAATATTGTATAGTTTACATTAACTGAAGTTATGGAGAAATGCGGATGACAAAAAAATTATAACAAAATGGCATTTTCCCCAGTTAGTGTGCTTTCCTGGTAAAAGAAGTGTTAAAACTAACACCACATTTACAGCTACATCCTGATACTTGAACACAGGCTGCCTTACTCAAGGCAGAACAACAGTTTAATAGCCGGCTAGGGGATAAGAACCAGCGACCTTCCACATACTGGTCTGCCTTATCTTGTAACCACTCTGAACTGTAAAGACAATTCTACCTGTAATCACCTGTCCATTCATGGGATTCATTTCAGCTAAATTGACGTTACAGCATGGAGTTTTTTTTATAGAAACCGGCCTAAACTTCGCATTCTGATCAAAAATAAATTTGTGTCCAAATTCATGAGGAATTTACATTAGACTGTTCCCAAACAGTACATATTTAAATGACAGGATTTCTTAATCCAGTTTTGGGGAAGTTCCATGTAGAAGATGTGCAGCACGGCTGAAATGCGTTATCAACTAATAAAAGCCCTCGACCGCTTGCTTCAAAAGAGCTTGTTAAAGACTGCACCAAAACAGTGAGATGGCTGAGGGTTCCTGGGAGAACATTTTCTTGACAATGTTTCCAGAACCTCTACACCAGGAGTATCCAAACCTGGACCTTGAAGCCAATTCCATTCTTTTCAACTATCTAAATCAGACATGGGACACCAGTTCAGAGCAGCAAACAGAAAACCAGCAGGCTCTGGAAGAAGCAGTGCCGGCTGTAGCCTTTTGGGGGCCCTAAGCAAGATGTCATTTGGGGCCCACTCTCCCCTATTTGTCAGGGTCTCTCTAGCTGGTGGAGGCCCTTAGCAACTGCTCATGTTGCTTATGCCTGGAGCCCTGGTAAGATATGAATATTGCTGCTGTACTCCGATAGTTTAAAGCCCCAACTGACACGACTGATCAGGTCAAGAAACACTTCCACTGAAGCAGGTGTTCCAGCTGAGCGTTAAAACAAACCTCTGTAGCATTTACAAGACGGGCCATTTGATGTTGTGCACCAGCCAGCTCTTACTGAATGGAGGGCCTTGAAACCAGGTCTCTCAGAAACAGCTGATACATGAGCAAACCAGGAAACACAGGAACAAGCTGCTGACAGCAGCAGAGGGGATGTCAGTTAACTCCACTCCACCCTGCACTGACACGGCCCTTTCATTGGTCAGCAGGAAGACTCCTTTACTGCTCAGCATTTCTTTGAGTCAGCGTTGACCAACGGGTATCATGAAAGCGTGGATTAATGCAGCGCTGCCAATGATCACCAGGTTGAGACCAGACAAGTAGAATCAGCGTCATTAAATCATGTCTGATACAGGGGATTTGACCCTGAAATGGATTACAGGTCAACTCCTACTTTGAGTCTTTCAACAGGACATAAAACTATACGAACCCAACTCCAGTTTAGTAGGTACCACGGTCTAGGACCGAGTTAACTTGAACGATTCTCACCATTCTCCATTGATCGCTAACATTAACAAGCTTTTGGACAAAACAGTGCCACCATTTTTTTGCCAGTAAACTTGAGATTGTCTTTTCATGAAAGACTGAGGGCAGACATTAATGAGAATATAAGTGGTGCTCCTTCCACTGACTGTCATACCTCTCAAAGTTAAGGGAGTCCCATTTAACCCATTCAATTCTCCACTAACTGAAAGTCAATCTGTTTAATTTCTATAGCAAGCAATGGCTACCTGACTCACATTAAGTACAAAGGATCTATTACATAAATTGAGCAGTGAACTTTAGAAACAACCCACAGAGTACAAGGTTTATTTTTTGGGGTCCCAGTGTAGAGCTGTAGTGGGATCTCAACAAATGTGAACTGTAAATACCACAGAACGCTTCCTCTATAAAACATGAAATTACAGCTCTTGTCCAAAGATGTGCAACAAAAACAAGTGCATCCCACTAAAACAGAGCATTGGGTGTTGTGACCTTTATTCTGAAAGCGTTTTAAATGTCATGCCGTGTGTTACACAGACATTTTTTATAACAAGCGGAAATAACTAAAGACTACAACCACACCATCTAAAAACCTCAACGTTCTTTTCAAGACATGAGCAACGTTCTCAACAGATTTTTTTTTTTGCTAGAAATAAGGTTCCCAGTTTTGGCTTGCTTAATATAATGATTATGCAAGAGAAATCTCCCACTGAACACAACACAAATCATAGTCGTCTTGGTAATACATTTAATAGCATGCGCAAGTTAAAATGTCATCACCAAAGCTGTGGGCCAACACCGTAAACTCCGCTTACCACGGGTCTTACTCATAAAGCCGTTACAACTGACAGTCAGTTTACTGTGTTGTTAACTCACCCATTAACTTCTTTGGAATCCAACCCTGGACTGAAATGAACAGATGACATGATCACGGTCTGGCTTCGTTTCTCTTTCCTGTCAGAGAACATTTCAACACATTACAGGCAGTCTGGGACTGGAACTGTCCAGGCATTAGATGATTGTGATTTTGCGCCACAAAAAAAAACAATTAAAACGGTTAATTAAAAACAAACTGGAACGTTCCTTTTAGCTGCTTCTGATCAGTTGTTTAGATTTTTGATTTACCAGTGGTGTTGGTGAGAGTAAGGCAGTCACTGAATGCTTTGTAAATGGCACGCTGTAAGTAGTGGAATACCAAGAGTCAGGATTCACAAACCTAGTAGTTTTCATCCACTCTCATAAGTGACTAATTGAGCCACCAGATTATGTCAATTAACTAGAAGGCTGAAACCAAACCCAGAGGAATTTCTGCAAACTCGCCCCCAAGTTGCTAACCTGTAGGTTCTCACTAACCTTAATTTAGTACACCTGATTCTAAAAATGTCCAGGATGAAACGCTCAATTAGGTGAGCCTCAATTTCGGTTGAAGAGAAGACCTACCGGACGGTCTGTCTCCAGGAAAATGGTTAGGCAGTCCTAACAGAGGGCTATTAGGAACAGACGGTGTTTAACAGAAACACAATCCCTAGACAGTACACTTCTTTTGACCAGAGTCCAGAGGACCATTGTCTGGGCATTCCAATTGCCAGTACCTCTGCTGTTAATAACGTATGGCCAAGGAAACAGACAATACCAAAATTAAGAGTTTTACCACAACCTTACAGTGAGACAGGAACATTTATCTAAATGAGCACACCAAAGTTGACCGCTCTTGTCATATCTTAACTAATCTAAACCACAAAACTTACACGTAACATCTGCCCTAGACGGTTAAGCAAAAACAGGACATTTTAAAGTGGGACAGAAAACATCGACCCGTTAGTCTTCCTGATTATACTAGTTTGAAGGCGTTTTTGTCCCGGTTTAGTACAATCAGAACGAAGAAAACACAACATCTCTGCAGAACTGAATACATTCCACAGATTGTTAAACGTAAATTCAGATTTCGGGTTAATATAAAGTAGGATAGATGAGCTTGTCTCAGAAAAACAAAGTTCACAACAGTTGGAAAGTTATCGGTAAAATGATTACAAACCAAATGACGCTCCGCAGCTGCGTTGGCGCTCCTTGGTTTTTATCTCCTGTTTTCCCGTTAGTTCTTTCCCTCCTTTGTCCCCCAACTGTTTAAACCAAACAAATTCCTTTATGGCCGCCTCATAACGGCCTGCACCGGAGTGATAGACTCTTAAATCCCTTTCCTGTAGGCTGTCTTGTGACTGCGAAGACAGTTCAAAGGTTGAACGTTGTATTTTTCCCTCATCCTATTCCTCCCCGGTTCTGCAAACGTTGCGAGTTTTCAACTTCCTGAAGCGAACGGTGTTCAGTCTGCATTACTCAACTCTTCTCCGCCCGCTGCGAATTTACTGGCTGCTCAATCTACTGATAAATGAAAGGAGAGCTTGTTTGCTCATCAACGTGTTGGTTAATTTATTTTGGAAAATTGCTATCATGGTTTCCAAGTTATTAACCTAAGCTTCGATGTCAATATTTGCCGTTGAAAACGTCCTTAGCTGCGCAGCTTAAAGGCTTTTTATAAATACATCTGGAATCAATAATGGGAATGAATGGCTCTCCACCAACCCTTCTTCAGGGAAGAAATCACTAATCCGATAGAACATGCTAAATCAGGAATAAAAGTACAATCTAAAAACACAACAGTGTCTGAACTCGTCGGTTTAAAATGTAGATAAATCATTTTATAAAGCAACATTTTGTGAAGAAAAATGACTAGACAGAGTTAAGTGGTATTTGGAAAATGTTGCGTCAAACACCTGTGTCCTACTCCCCCCTACACAATGTAATGATTTTGACTCGGACTAAAAGAATTGGGGAGTAAAAGAAAATGGGCTGTCATTTGTGATAAGCCCACAACTCCGCCAAGAATTCACCGTCGTAACAGGTGGTCGGCGTAGACAGATTCTGGATCAGTTTTTCCATACCAGTTTCCCGGCTTGACCAGCAGGGTGAGAAGATCCCAACTGTTCTTAGACCTGAATTAGCGGGAACTCCATTGTTGTCTAACATAGAACATGTGGAACCGGGCGATCCCGTCAAGGGATGATAAATCACACTAATAAAATGGGCACGTACTAGAACACACTGGACTTACAACATACTTTCCTAGGATCAACAAAAGAAACACACTTGAAATTAAGGTAGGCTATATCTATTCTATTGATATGTTAATATGCGAAAAACATCCCTATCCCGGTATTTTTCAGGTAACTCATTCTGTTCAATGAAACCGAATACCCGCGTTGCTTTTATATGAGCCTACGGTAATGGTTTAAACTCTTTAAAATGCTCGAAGGATAACATGTTCCTCAGTTTGTGTTTGAAGGTGTGCTAGGATCCCCCAATAACTATTTCTGCTTATTTTTAGGATGTATTGCACCAGAAACGTTGTAATTGTGTAATAGGCCGACGCTTGAAATAAAGCGTCATTACGATCATTACAATAAGTTGCTCTAGATAAGATCATCAGCGAAATTACTAAAATGTAATTGTGAGCAACTATCTTGATATATATATATCAAGATATATATATAGACGGTACAGGGGTCAGTTAACAGAGATTCTTCAATGTTCCTCATGAGTCTGTATGCTTCTACATTTCTACTTGAAGATGAAATCTCTGTTCATTCTGCTGGCTCTGCTGTTGTTGTGCCAAACTTTGGCTTCGCCACACCTTTCTGTAAGTAACCTACATATCACTATCGAGGAAATTCTGCCCAAACGTTATTCTAATAGGAAATTATTTAGTTGGTGGTTTTGTGGATGATTAATTGCTTGCTTACTTCGTTGCTGGTCATATTCATTGATTAACTGACGTCTCTCCTCCAAGGTGTCAGACCCGTGTGTTCTGGAACTGGAGGAGTTGAGACGTGATGTTCGCATTTTGGAGAACAAACTGCTGATTGGGGCGTGGCAGCTCACACACCTGGAGACGCACAGTTACATACATTTTCCGCGATCCAGGTGCAGTATATCACGATGTACCACGCTATATTTAAAGAAAGACTATAATTTGTAGTGAATAAATATAGAGTAATCACCTTTATCATAACCCTCCAGTACCAACCTAACAGAGAGCTTCAAGACCAGAGTCCTAGATACTCTCCCTCCAGCAGGAAGCCTCACTGTGCATGACAGAGGTCAGAGATTCCTTCTTACACTATTTTTCTCCCTGGATGAGCTACTCTGGTCATAGACTCATCCTTTTGAAATCCCCTTCCAGTTGAAAAGTCACACCTTCCAGATAAATAATAAGTTTAATAGAGACAACTGGAGTGACAACTGCCTCTATCCAGTTGAAACACACATTGAGAGGGAAAAAAGCTGTACATTCATTCAGCTGTGTTTTTTGTAAAAGTTTAGCAATGTCAATGTGTCGATCATGTGACTGGAGAGCACCTTAAAATCAGTCTTTTCAATAATACTGCTGACTAGCCAGAGTAGTTCAGTATCTGCCACAGACATCCTCCTCGTCCCTCCATTGATACACAACACATGATTCTTACTCCTCCAGACTGCTCTGAGCTTTTTGAGAGGCTAAGGCCACGCTCCGGGTTTTACCGGATCAGACCCAGAGTGGACCAAGAGCCGGTCCTGGCCTTCTGTGACATGGAGGACGGAGGGGGTTGGACCGTTCTACAGAGACGGAGAAACGGCAGGGTGGATTTCAACAGGTGTGTGTGGGTCAGGGGGCGGTCAGGGGCGGTCAGGGACCTGTCAGGGATCGGTCAGAGGCCGGTCAGGGGCCGGTCAGAGGCCGGTCAGGGGGCGGTCAGGGGCCGGTCAGGGAGCGGTCAGGGGCCGGTGAGAGGCCGGTCAGGGGGCGGTCAGGGGCCGCACGTCGCTGGTCTTAGGCAGCCTTGCCTTGTGCCGAAGATGGCGACAGTAACATGCCTGAGGGTCAAAACACGTGAAAATTATTATAATGAAACACCGGAATGGAGTCTGAATGTTCAATAGATTTCTGCATTTAGATCCTGTTGGGCCAGTTGGCGGTCATTTAGATCATGTGTTTGGCCAGTCGGCGGTCATTTAGATCATGTGTTTGGCCAGTCGGCGGTCATTTAGATCATGTGTTTGGCCAGTCGGCGGTCATTTAGATCATGTGTTTGGCCAGTCGGCGGTCATTTAGATCATGTGTTTGGCCAGTCGGCGGTCATTTAGATCATGTGTTTGGCCAGTCGGCGGTCATTTAGATCATGTTTGGCCAGTCAGCGGTCATTTAGATCATGTTTGGCCAGTCAGCGGTCATTTAGATCATGTTTGGCCAGTCAGCGGTCATCACATCAGCATCCAGGTATTACATTAGTGACATTTCTCCATAGGGACTGGGTGGATTACAGAGACGGATTTGGAGATTTCAAGCTGTGGAACGATGAGTTCTGGCTTGGCAACGAACACATCCACTCTCTGGTGAAGGACGGTAAGTCCCGGTGCTGTCGGGTCAGATCAGCCGTTTACGTAAGAAGGAGTGGGACTGCACAGGCTGGTGGAGGAACTGATCCTGCATCAGCTCTGTACCAGCCGCTGATACATGCAGTACCAGAACACATCCTGGTTCTAGAAGGGGACCCATTAATTCAGTATGAGACCACTTCCTGTGGAGTCCCTGGCCCATGACCACCAGCAGCGGGTGCGAGGTTCAGGAAGTGAACACAAGGATGCTGAGTCTCCCAGTTACAAGCCTCTCGGTTGGTCATAAGCACAGACTCACACAGTAAACGGGTCCAATGTTGTTCCTGTTTTATGTCATTCTGTTTGAGGTGAGAACCTGGTGAAGATCGATCTGATGGACTGGGGCGGACAGAGGAGACACGTCTACTACCAGAACTTCAAGATTGCAGATGAGAAGGTGTGCGTGCGTGCGTGTGTGTGTGCGCGTGGTATGACTCCGGTTAACAAAATCTTGACCCCCGTGAATTTTTTTGATTCTCATCCAATTCCCCTCCCACTCTTCCATTGTCCCTCCCACTCTTCTACTGTCCCTCCTTCTGTGTCTGTCTCTGTCTCCGCCCCCAGGACAGCTACCGCCTGCGGTATGGTCTATATAGTGGAGATGGAGGAGATGCCCTCTCCGGGGGCACTGGAATGCTGGAGCAGTGGTCTAACTCTCTTAGCGGCATGCAGTTCAGCACCAGAGACCAGGTCAGTCACACAGCAGTAGACCCTCTGACCATTAACCAGATGTTTGTTGGATCAAATCCCCAAGTCAGCATGAGGAAAAGCCTGTCATGTACGTACATTAGCAATTCTGTTAGGACAACAGCAGGGAAGTTTAGGGTAATGTAGCATCCACTCATAACGTTTTATTTGGGTTAGAAACAGAAATTGGAACTTGTGTTCAATTTACAACCAAAGTACTGTAAAAATGTCATTCATATGTGGTCCAAAATGACACTCAAATCCCTCTACTAGATGCAGTGCACTACATTTATTAGTTTACTTTGGGATGTACCCAGTATCAACCCGGTATGAAGGTAATCCTTTCTGGCCATGGCGCTTCCCTTTCTCTAGGACCATGACCGCTATCTACAAGGAAGCTGTGCTCAGGAGAACCGAGGGGGCTGGTGGTACAACAGGTGGGTAGCGCCCCCTAGAGCTGATGACTGACTGCGCTTTCACAAAATATGTCCTCTCTTTCTATTTCTCTCTTTTCTCTTTTTCTCTCTCTCTCTCTCTCTTTTCTCCCCCTCCCTCCTTTCTTTCCCTAGCGTAAATTCATTGCTATGGTCGAATTTCCCTTATCTTTACCACAGTAGGTGTCTCCATTTCTCTTTTTTTGTATTTTGAGAGGGGTTGTGTGTCTCTGTATTGTGAGGGGTTGTGTGTCTCTGTATTATTAGAGGGGTTGTGTGTCTGTATTATGAGAGGGGTTGTGTGTCTCTGTATTATGAGAGGGGTTGTGTGTCTCTGTATTGTGAGGGGTTGTGTGTCTCTGTATTATGAGAGGGGTTGTGTGTCTCTGTATTGTGAGAGGGGTTGTGTGTCTGTATTATGAGAGGGGTTGTGTGTCTCTGTATTATGAGAGGGGTTGTGTGTCTCTGTATTGTGAGGGGTTGTGTGTCTCTGTATTATGAGAGGGGTTGTGTGTCTGTATTATGAGAGGGGCTGTGTGTCTCTGTATTATGAGAGGGGTTGTGTGTCTTTATTGAGAGGGGTTGTGTGTCTCTGTATTGTGAGGGGTTTTGTGTCTCTGTATCATGAGAGGGTTTGTGTGTCTCTGTATTATGAGAGGGGTCGTGTGTCTCTGTATTGTGAGGGGTTGTGTGTCTCTGTATCATGAGAGGGGTTGTGTGTCTCTGTATTATGAGAGGGGTCGTGTGTCTCTGTATTGTGAGGGGTTGTGTGTCTCTGTATTATGAGAGGGGTTGTGTGTCTGTATTATGAGTGGGGTCGTGTGTCTCTGTATTGTGAGAGGGGTTGTGTGTCTCTGTATTATGAGAAGGGTCGTGTGTCTCTGTATTATGAGAGGGGTTGTGTGTCTCTGTATTATGAGAGGGGTTGTGTGTCTGTATTATGAGTGGGGTCGTGTGTCTCTGTATTATGAGAGGGGTTGTGTGTCTCTGTATTGTGAGGGGTTGTGTGTCTATGTATTGTGAGAGAGGTTGTGTGTCTCTGTATTATGAGAAGGGTCGTGTATCTCTGTATTATGAGAGGGGTTGTGTGTCTCTGTATTGTGAGAGGGACTGTGTTTTCTCCCACCTTCTAGGTGTCATGCAGCCAACCTGAATGGGAAGTTCTACCGTGGCGGACCCTACCAAGGTCGTTATGACAACGGTGTGGTGTGGGGCACCTGGAGAGGCCTGTGGTACTCTCTCAGACACACCTCCATCAAGCTCCGGCCTCTGTTGACCCTGGACAGGGTGGCGGGCAGTGGTGCAGGCCCGGATGGGTAGAGGGCTCAGGAAAAACCAATGCTTCACCCAGTGCTAAGCCTTTGTGCTAGGCCTCTCAGTTAACCACATATCCATTTTCAGTAGGCAGGAATAGAGGCAACCAGTAGAACTTTCAAAATGCATTATTTTAATTTTTTGTTTGTTTTTTCTTGTTTACTTATTTTTTGTAAATATATGAAAAGTCAGTAGTTCTTTAATGTCTTCTCAGTTTCATGGTTGTTAACATTGAGCTCACAGCGGATGAAGAATAGTTCATATATGTATAGAATAGTTCAGTTGCATTAATACATTAATAAACAAGCATTTTAAACCTGTTTCCCTGATAATTACTGATGATTAATCTGAAAAAAATAAACTCATGCAGTAATCTTAGCTGAATAAAAAATCAATACAGCAGTACAATATGAACAAAAAACACAAACAAAAACAAATATTGTAAAAAAGTGTGCTGTGAAAATTCTCTTTGAGTTATCACTTAGAATACACAATCACCTCATCCCTGAACAACACACACACAATCACCTCATCCCTGAACAACACACACACAATCCCCTCATCCCTGAACAACACACACACAATCACCTCATCCCTGAACAACAACACACACACACACAGACACACACAGAGACACACCACATCAATTACCAATGTGCCTTCAAAACAGATAAAGCTCACCTGGCGATGACAAACAATTATAAGATCTCAATCAAATACCTCTAACACTGACATGATACGGCTGTAGTTGACAGGATTCCCTCCACATGGTAGAACTGGTAACTTTCCACGAGACACACGGTCAGACTCCCTTCAGAAAGGCAACCAACGGCAAGAGTCTTATAGAAGTTTCACATAACAGGAACATAATACAACAGAATAAGAAAACATGAATTGTTAGGTTGATTATATTATTAATATAATAATTTTATAAGGGAAATATATTTAAAATTTTTAAGCTATTGAAGGCCTTTCAAAACCCATTAAATTCTTAGAAAAGGATGACACTATTAAAACACTGCATTATTGTTGGTTTCTCTTGGAACAGTTATTTTACATGACATTCAACAATGGCATCAATAGTATCTGATAACATTTGAACAAGTGTGTTTCATGTAAAACAATTCTTGTCAAACAGAAGGATAGCCACAGTGAGACAGAGACATACAAACAGAAATTCAAAAGGACAATCTAGTAATACAGGGACATAATTCCTCCAAAATCCAAAAATGGTTAACTTTGTTTTCAGTGAAAAGGTCAAACAAAAAAATCACAGTGTTTATCATGTTTTTCCAACTTTATCCTCCCAACTTGTCTCCCCTCAGGTGTGAACAGGTGAAAACTCGTCCTCTCCCAGGTATGGTGCTGTCATGTCGAGGTCCATCATGCATTGCTCGGCCTCAGTCAGCCCATAGGGGGAGCCACTGCCAACCCTGATACTACTGTAGTCTCCAGACAGAGGCAGAGACCTGCACCTCCCCTTCTTCTGCTCGCCGGCAGACACACTGAATGTGGAGCTGCGCTTCCTCTGCTGGTTGGGGTTAGTGCTCCCCCGCTGGCCGGAGGCTACATGGAACGACTGAGCCTCTCTCAGCTTCCGGGCCAGGATGTTCCTCTGAATTGGGGAGGGGCCTCTGCGGCTCCAGTTCTGTTCCGCTCGCTCCGCTCGGTCCGCTCGGTCTGGGGTGAGGTAGGCAGGACCGCCACAAAATACTGGCCCTGGAATGGGGCCACCTATACCGGATACCCCAACTATCTCTCCTCCATCTCTACCTCCTCCTTCTCCCCTTATGTTAAAACTCCCTCTCTCTCCTCCATCTCTACCCCCTCCTTCTCCCCTTATGTTAAAACTCTCTCTCTCTCCTCTATTTCTAACCCCTGCTCCTCCTCCACCTATGTTAAAACTCCCTCTCTCTCCTCCATCTCTACCCCCTCCTTCTCCCCTTATGTTAAAACTCTCTCTCTCTCCTCTATTTCTAACCCCTGCTCCTCCTCCACCTATGTTAAAACTCCCTCTCTCTCCTCCATCTCTACCCTCTCCTTCCCTTAAGTTACTAATCCTTATCTCTTCTCTCTCCTCTCCTCTACCTCCTCCAGTTTTATCACCACCAGCTCCACTCCTCTTCCTCTCCCGGGTGAGGTCAGTGTTCGTAAGCAGCTCAGAACCCATCATGGCTGCCGTTGAAGTTCCTGAGCTGTTTTCCGTGTGTTTTGGTTTGCTGGTGAAAGAACTTCCAGTCCCCACCCAGGCTCTTCCACTGTTTTCCCCGGGGGTTCTCGGTTTGGACATGGCCCAGTCGGGGGCGCTGTGCTCAGGGATGGGGTAGGAGGGGTAGGTCTGTTTCTGGTTCTCCCAGATGCCTCGGGTCTTACAGCTGCCCTCTGGGAGTGTCCTGATACGGGGACCAACCTGAAGAAATGTAGACATTAATTCACTAATTATTTAAACAACTACAAACAAGCACTGTGGAAAAGTCAGGCCATGCAGAAAAGGAAAAAAAGTAGGAAACATTTGTTTTTAGTTCTTGAATGTCAGTATTTTATGTGGCCTCCATTAAAATACAGTCTTGGCAGATCATAGTGCATCTTCAGAACTTCAGGCAGGACTCTGCCTATGACTTTACCTGCTTTTTGTTCTTCTGAGGTCGGGACTCTGAGCTGGACATCAATATTAAGCTTAATGTTAACTCTTTTGCAAATCAGGTCTTTTCTAGAAGATACAGCATATAATTCTTAATCTGTCTATATTTCTCAGCATTCATAATTCCACTGGTGTTGACATCCTACACCGCTGGCTGAAAGGTTTCCCCAGAACGTCCACCGTGCTTCATAAAAGGCTGTAGACAGGCATCAGCCTACTTTCTACTCTTGCCACCTCTACTTCCAACATACTGTCGTCTTAGCAAACCAACAATAAAACATTTCTCTTATCACTTCATATTACGTTCTTGCGTTGGTTACTCTATGCTTTCTAATCGTTCAAATGACTGCGTGACCATTAAGCTTTGTAAAGCTTCTCCCTATGTCTTGTCTGGCTTCAAGCCCTGTTACAGTCACATTTCTTCATTATACTTCTTCCCACCATCTCACAAGATATTATATACCTTTTGGAGAACACAGGACATTCTTGTTACTTTTATTGCTGTAGTGTTAATGAGTGTTTATTCAAATTACCATTAAATAAACATCTACTGCCCAGACCAATAGATATAAAAAAAAGTCTGGTGGCCTTAAACATTTAAGAAACACTGTATTACAATTAGGTAAATAAAAACCTCTGTAATTTGAGTATGACAATGTAAATATTAAATAACAATAAATATTATATGTAAAACACAGTGACCTTTCAGTGTTTTTACCTGTGTCTTGCTCCTCTCCCTGTACGGCTGGCAGGAGGCTGCCGGTGGAAGTGAGGGCTTGGTGTCGTGGAAGCTGGATGTCCGTCGGAAGTTTGGGTTTTTCTGGCAGGAGTTTGGAGGAAGGCCTCCTCTATCTCCTCCAGCCATCCCTCCTAAACCACTTCTCTCCACCATCTCTACCCAGTCGGCCGTACGGTCTCGTCGCTTGGAACCTCCTCTTCCTCCGCCCCCGAACCCGGCTGCGGGGGGCCCCAGGATGAGCTCCACCCTGGGGCTCAGTCTGTCTGGCGGAGTAGCTGAGCTGCGCTGTGGGGCCCTGGCCTCAGGGAAGGGGGCCATGATGTGAAATCGTCCCAGATTAGAATCGTCACATTGGAGGTCCAAGGGCCCAGGGCTGGGGGTGAGCCCTGGGTGGAGTAGCTGTGGCTGGGTAGGGGTTGAGTTGGAGGAGCCCTCCAGCAGGGTGTCCTGAACAGGGCTTTGGGAGACATGGTAGATCTGGGTGGCTTCCTTCAAGCCTTTCTTTTTCATCTCCTTCAGCTGCTGCTGGGCCAGGCGGTACCTGGAGACAGTGGTGTCATTTCTCATGGACAGAAATATACAGGGTCCCATATGTCTCTAATGGACAGACTACGTATTGTAAATATACAGGGTCCCATATGTCTCTAATGGACAGACTATGTATTGTAAATATACAGGGTCCCATATGTCTCTAATGGACAGACTACGTATTGTAAATATACAGGGTCCCATATGTCTCTAATGGACAGAAACTGTGATATGTGAGGTAACGAGTCTCATTAGGTTTAGTGTGTTGGACAAATCAGGTTTAGTATCTTTCAAATTTCTTGGGACATTTGACTCTTAGTCTTAGCAGTTTTTCTGAATGAAGTATGGGCACACATCTTTGCTAAGCTTTGTTGATATTTTTTTAACTCCCTTTACCAGGTCTTGTGTTCATTACATTCCATGTTAGTGTGCAATAGCAGTAAAGGACCATTTCCATGCAATTGAAATATATTTGAGTATTTCTGAGTTATACACAGGCCAGACTCTCATTTGTAAATGATCCATGTCTTTCTAACAACTATTCTTTGTGTTGAAGTGGAAAGAAAAGCAAAGACTTCGGAGAACCTTCTGGCGTTTACTTACATTCAGAAGTTTCTAAATGGTGTTTGTGGTGAAGTAAGAGAATAAACAGGTTTATCAGTGTGAATAACATCAGCTACAACACTGACAACCATCTGAATTTGAAAAGATCTGAAAATGACATATAATAATTACATGTAATAAAAGATTACATATAATTTTCATTGTTTAAACTGTTTTAATTTCGCTCCTTTGTCTCCTGATGTATTTTAAGACGTCCACATATTTTTTGCAATAAGTTGCCAATTAATTGAATTGTCAGAACAGGGCCTTACATGAAAAACTATATTTTCTGAGAACAGAGTATGTGGTAACCATTTCAGCCCACTACTGTTCCTATCAACTCACCCTGACGGGTCAGAACCGTCCAGTGTCTATTGTGTATGTATGTACAGAACATTCCCTGGCACACGGGAGGACTAACAAACTTCACCTACCCAAAGATTGGCGGTAGAACCTTCTGACCTGAAGGAGACAGACGGTCAGGGTCCTGGACCAGGGAACCGACCAGGGCAGGAGGCTGAGGCAGAGGCACGCACCCTAGGTTGGGCCTCTCGGTCCGGGTCGGCCCTGCGCCCACCGGGTGTCCCTGGCTGTCGGAGAGGCTGGGTCTCTGGAGGCTGTGGCCACAGATGGAGGCCTCGTCGGACAGTTTGCGCCCCCCGGGCGAGTGCACGGAACTGCGGCGCACGGAGCTGCACTGGCGCGTCCGGCACAGTTTCCTCCACAGGGTGACCAGGATGGTGGCCAGGATGACTGCCAGGCACAGAGAGACACCAGCCAGAGCCACCAGGTTACTGCCCAGCGTGGAGGAGGATGGGGGAGGCAGGGGAGAGGGGGAGAGAGATGGGAGGACTGGGAGACAGACAAGGGAATAGAGACGAAAACATTTTAGGAGCCGACCGACAGAGGTATACGACAAATAAAAACAATGTGTTGAGATGTTGCACAGACATGGGAAATATGGTGAAATGATATACATATTTTTGGATGAAAATGTGTTAAATATACATATTGTCAAAGCCTTGTGCTCCAGGGAATCACATTAAGAAGGGATATTAAGAATCCAAATGGAGAGTTGACAGGAGATGTGGTCTTTTAGACAGACACGAGGTGAGGCCAAAGGATGGATGGATGAATAAGAGTACTGTCTGTACCTGGATGGAGGGATGAGAGTCCTGTCCCTACCTGGGTGGAGGGATGACTGTCCTGTCTGTACCTGGATGGAGGGATGACTGTCCTGTCTGTACCTGGATGGAGGGATGACTGTCCTGTCTGTACCTGG
>JACXGJ010010995.1:0-20707 GCA_016801105.1 Esox niger | reverse complement strand
TAGTGTAGTGTAGTTTTGTACTGCACATTCATTTCCACTGATTGTGTACTGAGGTGTGACTCTGTACTTCAGGTGTTCAGAGTGAACATGACGTGCATGTCTGCGCTTTAAAGGGGTCACTTGTGACCCTCCGCTGTCCGATCCCCGACTGGGTCCAGGTCACAGAGAAGGTCTGGTATAGAGAGACGTCCGATCTGAGATGGGACCCTCAGTACGATGGTCGTATTGAGTATGTTGAAACGCCGCAGGGCGACTGCGCCCTGAAGATCTCCGATTTAAGGGAGACCGACAGAGCGACGTATTACCTTAGCTACAAAACCGAAAACTCCGCATGGACTGTTGGCTCACATAGATACGTTCTCAGTCTCACAGGTACTGTACTGCCACACTGCCACACCTGACTAGCACTCAACCAAAACAGTTCCTTTATTTATTAACCAGGGTCCTAACCACAGATTCCTTGAACAAATGATGATAGAAATGAACTCAGACTGTCAAGATATAGAAATCAATACAGAATGTTAGGATATTAAACGGTAATAATGTGTTTGGTTATTATCGCCATATCTGTCTGTCATCAATGAACGCCCTGGCGCTGGCAATGTAAGGGTTTGTCATTGTTCACCCTGGTGACATCCCGGACAAATCAACAGTGAAATGGTGCTAAATGATGGAAGGTTTCAATGCTCTTTATGCAGACCTGAAGGTGGAGGTGTCAGGTCAATGGCTACGTCAGAAGTCAGTGACCTGTAAAACTACCTGTCCTCTGCCTGACAACCCAACCTACATCTGGTTCAAGAACGGACAACAAAAAACAATTGGGGGAAATACTCACAAGATTTCTGAGAGTGGGAGCTACTACTGTTCTACAGTCTGGCATCGGGATCTTCCTTCTCCGGCTGAGTGTGAGTGTACATCAACCAATGACCTTTTAAAAGGACAAAACCATGACAGTTAAACATGTTGATGATTTACAATATACTGATGATGGTAAAGTAGCCTAACCACAAACACAACACAATGATCGGACAGATATCATCTTTTCATGTTTCAGGTGTTGATGGTCAAAATTGTTGGAGTGTTACTTACACCAAGAGGAGAATGTGTGTCTTGAAGGGGTCATCAGTGGACATTACCTGTTCCTACACTCACCCTAGAGATAATACAGAACAAGGATCATTCTGGTTTACAAAGACGGAGGTCTGGAATAATAAACCTACCGATGTGGCGTTGGACACAGACTATCAGGGTCGTGTGACATATGACAGGAACCAGGGGAAACATCACACCCTGACAATTAAAGACCTGAGAGAAAGTGACTCAGCTGAATACATATTCAGATTATCAACCAATTATAACAGATTTTCTGGTGTTCCTGGAGTGACCTTTACTGTTACAGGTAATGCATTTAGAACATTAGCAGTAGACTGTGACAGGTAATGCATTTAGAACATTAGCAGTAGACTGTGACAGGTAATGCTTTAGAACATTAGCAGTAGACTGTGACAGGTAATGCTTTATAAACATTAAAAGTAGACTGTGACAGGTAATGCTTTATAAACATTAGCAGTAGACTGTGACAGGTAATGCTTTAGAACATTAGCTGTAGACTGTGACAGGTAATGCTTTATAAACATTAGCAGTAGACTGTGACAGGTAATGCTTTATAAACATTAGCAGTAGACTGTGACAGGTAATGCTTTATAAACATTAAAAGTAGACTTTGACAGGTAATGCTTTATAAACATTAGCAGTTGACTGTGACAGGTAATACTTTATAAACATTAGCAGTAGACTTTGACAGGTAATGCATTATAAACATTAGTAGTAGACTATGATAGATAATGCATTCAGACTTCTAGCAGTAGTGTGTAATCGAGCATTACCTTGTCCTCTCAGGTGTCCTGCTGGACATGAATCCGAACTCCTTGTCAGAGGGCGGAAGACTGACACTCAGGTGTAAAACCAGGTGTACACTGGATCCCATCCCAGAATACATCTGGTACAAGAATGGACAACATGTCATCAACCCAGTAACCGGTTCTAACAGACTGACCCGAGACCCGGTCAGCAGAGAAGATGCTGGAAGATACTCTTGTGGTGTAAAAGGAAGAGTTGATCTCGTCTCTGCGGAAGAGACTCTAACCATCATGTGTAAGTACATAAGGCTGATATAACTACCTACATAGGGCTGATATAACAACCTATATAAGGCTGATACAACTATCTACATAGGGCTGATATAACAACCTATATAAGGCTGATATAACTAGGTACATAAGGCTGATATAACTACATACATAAGGCTGATATAACTGTGGGTACATTGCATTAAGTAATGCATTCTTGCTCAGTGTATTTCAGGTTAGAATAAGGATTTGTTGTGACTCAAAATGTCAAGAATGTTACCATGGCACTTCACATTCATATTTTCAAACAGACGG
Organism: Esox niger; assembly: GCA_016801105.1. NCBI lineage: Eukaryota > Metazoa > Chordata > Actinopteri > Esociformes > Esocidae > Esox > Esox niger. Next base: position 18,263 of record JACXGJ010010995.1, on the reverse strand, counting down.
CCCAACAAACACCTCAGTATCAGTCAGTCCCTCTGGTGAAATAGTGGAGGGCAGTTCAGTGACTCTGACCTGCAGCAGTGATGCCAACCCACCTGTGAACAAATATACCTGGTACAAGAAGACTGTAACCTCACTAAAAGCATCAGGACAGAGTTACAACATCACTAACATCACATCTGAGGACAGAGGAGAATATTACTGTGAGGCTGAGAATGGAAGAGGATCTACTAACTCTTCTACTGTGTTTGTGGACGTTCAATGTAAGTAAACTTAACCCTCTGTGTTTCCATTAGTCAATGCCAACATATCAAACCTAAAACCAAAAGCTTCAATGAATACTTACATTGTTGAGTTATGTTGAGGTGATAGTATATTATGTAACTTGTACAATCATGATATTGGTCCCGGTTCCATAATACCAGGGGTGCACATAACTCATTCAGTGAGTTACTCAGGTGAGTACCAGGAGATGGTGTTCAGTACTCACCCCATATGTAGCGTGGTCTTAATAAGTGCAGTCTTCCTCACTGTCCTCCTCAGTGTTGCCCCCACTGTCCTCTGCTTCAGCTTCCTGCTTCCTGCTTGGTAGATGATGAAGATGTTGAAGATGCACCTCCCTGTCCCTGGTTGAGTCTCCAATTAGCAGTCTCCATCCACAGGTCAACAGCTTGCTTGGGTCAAATGTCTCTGTGGTCTGCTTTGACAGATGAATGTGCATCAGGGCTGAGAGACGAGCATGTGACAGACGAGATCTGTACTTTGTTTTTATTATGTTCAGATGTGAGAATCCCCTCTCACAAAGCTGCACTGCTTAAAGGCAGTGTAAGAGACAGCTTAACCACCTTGTTGATGTTGGAGTAAGCATCTGGGTTACTTGTATTTACTATTTGGACCAAGTCATACACAGAAGAGGCTCCCAGTCGTTTTCCTGCCTGCTTTAAGCGCATCCATTCTGTCACACGGGTGTCTTTGTCAAGGTGCAAGGTGGCCTCGTATTTCTTGAGAACGCTGCAAACTGTTGTGTTTCCAAAACTGTGGAGGTCTTGCATTTCCTGAGGCCATGTTGACTGACCAAATACTAAGTGATCACATGACTAGAGGGAGTCCTATCTGATTTCAAACTCTTCAATTAACCCCCCGAGTAAGTTTGTCTTGTCTCGGTCAGCATCCGCATTAGAAACAGTGTGTTCCCTGTGGCCTTCACCAACAAGCAGTAGAAACAGTGTGTTCCCTGTGGCCTTCACCAACAAGCAGTAGAAACTGTGTGTTCCCTGTGGCCGTCACCAACAAGCAGTAGAAACTGTGTGTTCCCTGTGGCCTTCACCACCAACAGTAGAAACTGTGTGTTCCCTGTGGCCTTCACCAACAAGCAGTAGAAACTGTGTGTTCCCTTTGGCCTTCACCAACAAGCAGTAGAAACAGTGTTGTGTTCCCTGTGGCCTTCACCAAGAAGCAGTAGAAACAGTGTGTTCCCTGTGGCCTTCACCAACAAGCAGTGGAAACAGTGTGTTCCCTGTGGCCTTCACCAACAAGCAGAAGTGTGAACTGTCCAATGGCCACCATGAGTTCATCCTTACATTCTCCAATGGCCAGCTTTTTGTTCTGAAACCTAATGGATGTGGTCTTCAAAATGTTGCCAATGTCAAGCATGTTTGACAAAAAGCACTGAAAACGCTCTGTGCAGATATGCTGCAAGTCACTGTTATCACTCGTAGGCAGTTGCATTTTAATGGCTGGCAAAATTCTTGACATTTTTAACAGTGTTTCATGCCTCCATGCAGACCATCAGACATGAAATTTACCCAGTTTAACAAAGGAGATCCCATTTTCTTCACACACCTTCTTCAGTGCAGCAGTTTTTTTGCACCACCTTTTTGTAAATAGAACTGCAGCAGCTTGACCACAGAGCGATTAAATGTCTCACAGTAAGGAACGCAGCGATCAGCTGATTTTGCGCAATTCTCCGTTGTGTGTGCGGTGCACAGAATGTGCACAAGGGAGTCTCCAACCACTGCAAGTTGCCGGAGTTTTGGCACAACGCCGTTGTACACACCGACGTTGACAGCAGCCCCGTGTGTGCACACAGCGACCAACTTTGTTGTCCAGTCATCCAAGCCGGTGTCCTGGAAAGTCTCACAAGTCCGTTTGTTATGGCCTGCGCAGTTCGGTCAGCACCCAGTTCAATCAGTCCAAGAAAGTCCGAGGTAAACTCTCCGTTGCTGGATACAGACACAATATAAACAATTTCCTGCTCAGTTTTTGCGATGTCCTCAGATCCATCAAAAAGCAGCCCCCAAAATTCAGCAGACTGCAACTTGGCCCGTAACTCCCCGCTGATTGTGTGAGCGAAGCTCTGCTGGATCCGTGTGCCCCCTTCACGTGAATAATATGCACCTCCGACATTTACTCCTAGCCGCTTCAGTAAAGGAACATCCTCAGAATAGGAAGACATGGGACGTGCGTGTTTAGCTTTTTGGAAGGCGAGGAGAAAAATATTAAACAGAGCTTGCCGCTGTTCGTTCAGCTTGTCTCGCCATCTGGTAAGTGGGCGACTGGACATTTCTTCTTGGCTAGCTTGTTTATTAGCAATTGCTTGCGCCACATTCGTGTGCTCCTTGCTCTTTTCATGTTTGTCAAATAAAGGATGGTTGAAATTCTTTGAGCCTTTATAAAACGCACCTGTTCTGTCTGCTAGGTGTGGATGTGAGGGGCAAATCTTGCACCACATTTTAGTGCACTCATCGTTAGCTTCAAGCCACTGCACATCTTGGAGCCACTTTTCCGAAAAAAGTATTTTCTTCGGCTCTGGCTCAGGTTGACGTTTCCTTGTAGGTGGCGAAACGCCTAAGAAGTTGCTTAATGTCTGTTGCTTTTTGGACATCTTGACAAGCAACATGTGTCAGGTTAGATGAGATCGGTCAAGTACGCAAAGGCGTGTAGTAACACAAGTGGCATTACGCATTCCTGATTTTTGTCGCGCATTCGTACCTGCGTACCAGTTATGTGCACCCCTGCGTAATACCATCTAAAGCAGTGGTTCCCAACCAGGGGTACTAGGGCCCCTGGGGGTACTTGGTCTCTCCACAGGGGCCACTTGGAAACGATTATTACACCATTGGCTTACTAGTGAAATTAACATAAGCGGGTACATTTGGGGTGCTCCAAGCAGTGCAAAAATATTTGCGGATACATTAACTGAAAAAGTTTGGGGCCAACTGACCTAAAGTAATAATTTGTTTTAAAACACTGTATTGTAAAATAATGTCCACCAGACGGCCCAAAGAACACCTCAGTGTCAGTCAGTCCCTCTGGTGAAATAGTGGAGGGCAGTTCAGTGACTCTGACATGCAGCAGTGATGCCAACCCACCTGTGGGCAAATACACCTGGTACAAGAAGACTGTAACCTCACCAAAAACATCAGGACAGAGTTACAACATCACTAACATCACATCTGAGGACAGTGGACAATATTACTGTGTGTCTGAGAATAAATATGGACGTCTGAACTCTTTCTCAGTGTCTGTGGACGTTCAATGTAAGTACACCTAACCCTGTGATGATTTCAATAGTCAATGCCAACATATCAAACAAGAAAACCTAAAGTTTCAATGAATACTTACATTGTTAAGCTATGTTGAGCTGATTGTATATTTTGTAACTTGTACAACTATGATTTAATTACAGGTTCCATAATACAATCTATAGTAATTAATTGTTATAAAACACTGTATTGTAACATAATGCTCCCCAGATGCTCCAAAGAACACTTCAGTATCAGTCAGTCCCTCTGGTGAAATAGTGGAGGGCAGTTCAGTGACTCTGACCTGCAGCAGTGATGCCAACCCACCTGTGGACAAATATACCTGGTACAAGAAGACTGTAACCTCACCAAAAGCATCCGGACAGAGTTACAACATCACTAACATCAGATCTGAGGACAGTGGGGAATATTACTGTGAAGCTGAGAATGGAAGAGGATCTAAGATCTCTACAGATGTGATAATCACTGTAGCAGGTTCAATTTCATCTTCAATCCAAAATTATAAAATGACATGTCTCGTGGTTAGAGTTAATCATTACACAATGTTGGTTGGATTATTGCACCTTTTTTCTTTTGAAGTTTAAACAAATCTGAACAAATAATGAATGATTGGTCCTTAGAAATAATGATGCATGTGTTGTTGGTAAATCATAACATGTCATGTATTCATCCACATGGGATCTTAGGGAACCAGACTGCATCTGTAGGAACCACGGTGGTTGTTCTGGTTCTCATCCTCTGTCTCTCTGGATTCATCTGGTTCAGGTGAGGGGGAATTCATTGTTCTACCTTTTTCACTTTAGCAATAATATTATTCCAAAAGCGGTCATTCATTCATTTACACATCAGATAAGGCATTCTTTAACTAATTCACTAAAACATAAATTAAGACATTCATTATTTAATTCACAAAACAGGGTAAAGGGTTCTAAATCCCCCTGTGATACAACAGACCAAACAGACGATGGGCAGGTGAGTCTGTTGGATTCAGATGATTACTGTGATGAATGTTATGTATTAATGTGTCCTAATGCTGTATTTATGTTGTCCTCTCGTCCAATCAGGGAGACTCCAGTCCTGTGTATCAAAACCTATCAGACATGGTCATTACCTATACTGCAGCACAGACAGCAGACACAGACAACCAGGATGACCTTCACTATGCCACCATCCACTGCTCTTCCTCCAGGAAACAGGAAGTACCTCTATATTCCACAGTCCAACTGTCTCAACCCCAGAAACAGGAAGAGGAAGTCCAGTATGCTGCTGTGAAATTCAACTGTCCCAGTGCTGCCACCCAGTGCGTATACTCTGTCATTACATCCACGTATAGTCAACAATTGTCACACAGACAGCATCAAGGACAATTCAATAATATTATCTGACTATGGTAACCAGATTATAAACAGAGGATTATATGAAAACAATATTGTACTTATCACAAGCTTCATGAAAAACTGTTTAATCCTTATTCCCCTGTAAGAGTAAGAGATTGGATCTATAATTACTATGTTTCTCCCCGGAGTCCAAAACAGTGGTTTAAATTCTGCCTGAATTCTGTCTGTCTGTAGACCCCTGGCACATGGAGCTGAAGGGGACCTCTCTGCTATCTACAGCACAGTCAACCAAACCAGGCCCTCAAGAACCTGAACAGAACATCACTGGTCGCAGTATGTGAAGACAGGAAGATAGAGCTGTAGTATTAATTGAACCCAGGCTCAGTTCTCTAGCATCTGAGCAATGCTTTTGTTTTGTATAACTGAAGTCGGCTGAATCAGTGTCTATACAGATTTCAAATGTTCCTTTAAGAGAGGTATTAACTAACTTTATTCCACAGTATTGTTGAATATTTGTTGCTGATTGGCTAGAATAGGTTCTAGAATGCACATACACTTCTGATGATATAAAACACCCCAAAACTAACATCTTTAGATATCGTTTATGGAGCTGGTTATAACGTTCACACTGCAGATGCCAAAAACATAAGCAAACATATTTAATCAGCAGTTATGTTTTCTGGTTTACATTTACACATTTATTAGTTCATTTCTGCATTTCGGTGAAAGCACCATCTGACAACTGTTGAAATTTGCTGGATTGATAGATACTATGGGGATAACTCTTTACATCAGGGCCTGGAAAGACTGTGACTGTCCCCATTGTGATGGAAATTTCATCGATAGACATTCAAAGGAGTAAGACAGAGACAAAATTCTCTTGGCACAATTAGCAGTTTATTTGCCAATAGAGAGACGCGTTAAATGCTTACAGAATAATCATTCGAGGAGCCTCTAAAGTAAATTACATGTACAGCTCGTGTTTATTATAGTTAAAAGGGGTGTGGCAAGATGCCACCCATCAATCTTAGGTCAGGGTTATCCCCCCATCTTATCCTTCCTGCCATAATGTTCACTGTTGTGTTTACCTAAAGGGACAACTGCCCCTACCGTCCCCCAACAACCAGATGGTCTGAGAACCTAATGATTCTCTGAAATAATACAGATGCATGTCAAAACCATTAACCAGAATTACATACTATGTAATAGATAAGCAAACATGTCTCCAAAATACACAGGTTAAGAAATTGCCACAACACCATCCAATTTGAGAAAGCTTAGGCTATTTTGTGGAAAGAATGAGCAAACAAGGTGTCCAGACTCCCCTGCCAGTGGCGTCATCAAAACTTCACAGAAGGGGGGAAATACTCCAGCTTTTATTTTCGTGTTTGTAATTCTTTTAGAAGTTGTAGATTACATTTTTGACTGATCCTCTCTAAAAAAATGCTCTTGAATTTGATGACATTATGATAGCACTGGTCACAACAGTGAATTAATAATTTCTAAAAAATAAAAAAATTATACATGTTTAAAAGTTCTACAAGTTTCTTATTCAAGTGGTTGGAGTCAGATTGATGGAGAAAAGGAGATGCAAAAAGAATAGCAAGAGAAAGATGTGAAGGATTTTTCTTTGTTATGGCTTTACGGAAAGTTGGCTTGTTGCATTTGTTTTTGTATGTTGTTTGTTTCATATGCAACTACAACATTTATTGATTAAATACAGTGAATGGTGTCTAAATATTCAAACCTGGTGTGCAGTTAATGAGTGACAAAATGATATGTCTATACCATGCACCTGTGCAATGACACCGACTGTCACATGGGTGACCTGGGTTTGAGGCCAGCATTTTTCACTTTCTATTGCAATTATAACTTTCTATTGGAGGACAGCTAAACTAGGCTTGCCCGGTTTCTTGTTCAGATGTATGTTCTGTTTTATTTCAGTTGTGGAATGTGAGTGAGGGAAGAAAAGTGTGAACTGTGAAAACAACATTGCAAATGTTGCAAATAACAGAGGATAAAGGCCAATAACTCAACATCCATATCGAACCTGATCATCAGACAGATGAGCTCCCACACTTTGTATGTAGAACATTGTTATTAGCACTCAACATAATCATTTCTTCTACAACGTCATTTTAGGTTCTTGTACTCTACATATATCAATGACATTATTATAGGTACCAGTGCTCTACATATATCTATGACATTGTTATAGGTACCGGTACTCTGAATATATCTATGACATTGTTGTAGGAACCAGTACTCTACATTTATCAATGACATTATTATAGGAACCAGTACTCTACATTTACCTATTACATAATTATAGGTGCTAGTGCTCTGCATATATCTATGACATTATTATAGGTACCAGTACTCTACATGTATCTATAACATTATTATAGGTACCAGTACTCTACATATATCTATTACATTATTATAGGTACCAGTGCTCTACATATATCTATGACATTATTATAGGTACAGGTACACTACATATATCTATGACATTATTATAGGTACCAGTACTCTACATTTATCTATTACATTATTATAGGTGCTAGTGCTCTACATATATCTATGACATTATTATAGGTACCAGTACACTACATATATTTATTACATTAATATAGGTGTCACGGTCCCGGCCAGCTGGGGCCGTTCCGTTCCGTGTTTTCTGTATGTTAGTGATCTGTTCTTGTCCTTGTTTCTGTTGATGAGTGTATTTAGTTCACCTGTGTTTTGCCCCCACCTGTTTCTGTTCTGCTCGCTAGTCTGTGTATTTAGTTCAGTCAGTTTCTCCCTGTGTTGTCGGATCATTGTCTTGTCAGTGTCTTGGCGCTGTCATGTCATGTCATGTCATGTCATGTCATGTCATGTCATGTCATGTCCTGTCCTGTCTTGTCAAGTCGCGGTTGTCCATGTTAGATTCCTGCTCCTGCTCCTGCTCATGCTCGCCCAGTTTAAGTTTTTTTGTTTGTGTAGTGCACGGCACTCGGTTGTTTTGTTTTCCTTTTATTTTGATTAAAGTCCTCCCTTGAACCCCTGCATCTGCCTCCATCTCCCTTTTTGGATTTTCATATTGGATTCCCCACACCGCCAACGTGACAATAGGTTCCAGTGCTCTATATTTATCTATTACATTATTATAGATGCTAGTACACTACATATATCTATGACATTATTATAGGTACCAGTACTCTACATGTATCTATGACATTATTATAGGTACCTGTACTCTACATACATCTATGACATTATTATAGGTACCAGAACTCTACATATATTTATGACATTAAAATAGGTTCCAGTACTCTACTTATATGTATACACTTGTCTATAAATAGTTCATTTTGTTTGACCAAAGCTTCAACAGAGCTCCTTTGGTCTCATAAAGAACACGTCAAGGTTGTTGAATCTTTACCCTACAAGGTTAAAACCGATTGTTTTTTAATCTTCAACCTCATCTTTATTGCATCCACCTGGTGTCCTTGGTCCAACTCAGTCCGTGACTGGAGGATTGTAATAAAAAGTGAATAACTGTCCAGATTTGAGTTTGAGGCGAGTCACCATAAAGGAATAGGGTGCCATAGGGGACCAAAATGGTAATTATACAATAATATACCAGATAATGTATATAATCTATAGATCACAACACAGTTGGAGACCCAGTAAAATGAAATTTGCTGGATTGATTGATGCTATGGGGATAACGCTTTACATCAAGGCCTGGAAAGACTGACTGTCCCCATCCAATTTGAGAAAGCTTAGGCAATTTTGTGGAAAGAATGTGCAACCAAGGTGTCCAGACTCCTCTGCCAGTGGCGTCATCAAAACTTCACAGAAGGGGGGAAATACTCGATTACATTTTTCACTGATATCATTTCACTGTTATCTGTTCCTCTCTCAAAAAAAATCTCTTAAATTTGATGACATGATGATAGCACTGGTCAGAACTGTGAATTAATAATAAAAAATAAAAATAATATATGTTTAAAAGTTTTAAAAGTTGCTTATTCAAGTGGTTGGAGTCAGATTGATGGAGAAAAGGAGATGCAAAAAGAATAGCAAGAGAAAGAAGGCAAAGGATTTGTCTTTGTTAAGGCTTTACGGAAAGTTGGCTTGTTGCATTTGTTTTTGTATGTTGTTTGTTTCATATGCAACTACAAAATGTATTGATTAAATACAGTTAATGGTGTCTAAATATCCAAACCTGGTGTGCTGTTAATGAGTGACAAAATGATATGTCTATACCATGCACCTGTGCAATGCCACCGACTTTCACATGGGTGACCTGGGGTTGATTCTTGTGAGGCTAGCCTTATTCACTTTCTATTGCGATTATCACTTTCTATTGCGGGCCAGCTAAACTAGGCTTGCCCGGTTTCTTGTTCAGATGTATGTTCTTTTTTATTTCAGTTGTGAACTGTGAAGACAACATTGCAAATGTTGCAAATAACAGTGGATAAAGGCCAATAACTCAACATCCATATCTAACCTGATCATCAGACAGACGAGCTCCCACACTTTGTGTGTAGAACATTCCAGATTTGAGTTTGAGGCGAGTCACCATAAAGGAATAGTGTGTCATAGGGGACCAAAATGGTAATTATACAATAATGTCCAGGATAATGTATATAATCTATGGATCACAACACATTTGGAGACCCAGTAAAACAATATAATAATGCCCTATATAATGTATATAAGTATAGATTAGGACACTGTTGGAGACTCAGTATAAGAGTATAATAATGTCCAGGATAATGTATATAATCTATAGATCACAACACAGTTGGAGACCCAGTAAAACAAATTAATAATGCCCTAGATAATGGATATAAGTATAGATTAGGACACTGTTGGAGACTCAGCATAGGAGTATAATAATTTCCAGGATAATGTATATAATCTATAGATCACGACACCGTTGGAGACCCAATATAACGGTTTGATGATGTTATTATATTACCAACCAGATGAATGAGGACATTTTGCCATGATCCTTAGCAAGGCCTGTTAATAATGTAACCTTATAAATGTTATGAGGAGAACTACCTGCCCCTCCCACTCAGTACACAACAAAGCCTTTCCTGTGAGGAAAGTTCAGTTCCAAAAATAACAAATACAATAATAGCTCACATGAGAAAGGTGAGGGGGGTTTAACTTGTAGTGTGTGTAATGTTTGACATTACAAAGGCTCTCAGTGGGCAAAATGTCTCTAACAAGTGACAATACCTCACCTCACACAACCTGGTAAAGACGCACTGAAACAAACACTGACCAGGGCAGGCATAGTATGTATGTACAGTGTGTGTGTGTGTGTGTGTTTGCATGTGTTTGAGTGTTTTGAGTTATAGTAAGACAGTTTCCACTCTAAATCTGCATTAAGCAGGATTTTCAACAAGCAGTTTCATCTATTCTCCGAGGTCATTTTAACTCCAACATTACAAATGTAACTATTTTTTGAGGCCTTTCAAAATATTACCTTTTGTCATCTTTCGTTTCATGTGTTCATGAACACAATATTGGTGATATCATCAGGTTTCATGCAAATAAAACCTAAATTTTCAAATCAAAGTCTTGAAATGGCTGAAAATGAGTGTACCATAGGGTTAAGAAGGGTTAACAACAACTATAAACTATTCAGGCCTGGTTCAGCTGGCCTGTGGGGGGAAGTGACTGTGGTGAGCCATGGAGGGGCATGAAGAGCAGCTATTTATGGGTCAAGGTTAGATACCTAGTAGCCAGTAGAAGTGTTTTAGAGTAATTACTGTTAATAACACAAGAACAGACAAGCATTATATTGTTATTACAGTGCCATATTGTCGATCTTCAGTATTCTAGCATGTTCCTGGCCCATTCTGCAGCAGAGGGATTTACACCAAGTGGAGAATCTTTGTCATGAAGTGGTCCTCGGTGGACATATCCTGTACTGATGTTGGACGTTATTCTGTTCACACATTTTTGTGTCCACCGCCTTGGGGTTCCCACCAGAATGGTTATAAACCAAGGTGTGTTTGTGTATAAATTAGGACACAGTTGAAGACCCATTCAGTATAATAGTATATTGATGCCGTTATGTTACAGAAGACGTCATATGAAGAGATTGCTGTAATGTACACCAACCTATTAGATATTGTGTTCCACATTTACTTTTGAAAAGTAACAGCTTTTCTTTTCTGACATGTTGGTCTGTTTGTCATAAAGAGGAAGGAACTGACAGTTCATCAGCTGTCTGTACCTTGACTCCATATTATAAATATCAACTACAGATCTCATGGTTCCTGTCAGTTTCTACTCACACTCAGTCAGTTGCTTACCAAGACCTCCCTCTTCACTTTGCTCTGTAAGTACGCTTAGCAATATCTTGTTTATTTGAATTTGGTGTTTAATCATGAAGTTAATCAATGGAGGGTTAAGGGTCTTTTCTTGATTACATTCCTCTGTGATTTAGTTGTCACATGATGGTCGATATGTATAGAGAATCTCAGAGTAGGAGAGCTGATTTATATTAGGATCCCAGATGACCCACTACAGTAACCTCAAATATCCCATCTGTCTGGATCCCCATAATGTACATGTTTCTAGTGATAAACTAACATCTTACCAGGCCTTCTGTTAGGGGATGATGGATGGTCTGATCCCAAGGGTCACACGATTAGTACAACATTGACTTAGAAGTTGACCAGGTAGTGGGTTTGAATGTGAGTCGAAGTTGAGGTATCAAGTCACCTTTACACACTGATCCCCTTTAGTGTCTGAATTGGATGTAAAGAAAAAAAAAACACTGGATACTCATTTCAATATGTCTAAATCTTTGCCACCCCAGGCTATTTAATTATAGCTGTTTTCTAGCATTATATCATGGGCATAGGAGCTGTAATTGGATCTGCTGCTCAGGAGGTGGTCAGTCTGTAGTCTGCAATATAGCCGGTTGGTCAGTCTATAGTCTGCAGAATAGCCTGGTTGTCATTGTAGTCTGCAGAATAGCCTGGTGGTTATTGTAGTCTGCAGAATAGCCTGGTGGTCATTGTAGTCTGTAGAATAGCCTGGTGGTCATTGTAGTCTGCAGTGTAGCCTGGTGGTCATTGTAGTCTGCAGAATAGCCTGGTTGTCTGAATGTAGGCTGGAGTATAGCCTGGTGGTCGATATTCATGTTGGGGTTGCTTTTGTTTATTCAGAATCCAACTTATCCTGCGACATTTGAGATTCTCTAAATAAATCAACTTTTGGACTGTGAATGTTTGTAATATGTTTACAGAACACCACATTGGCTAAATAAGTGAGTGTTGTTGTTGTTGTTGTTGTTGTTTTTTATCACATTGTTGCTTCCTTCAAATTATTCTAGCATTATTTATCATGTCAGCATTAAAATACAGATGCCAACTGACACGCATCACATCACACATTGAATACATACAGAAAACATACAGAATACATACAGAAAATATACTGTCACGCGCACAGGTCAGGATCCAAACACGGACTGTGAGAGAGTGGGGAAGTGATGGGCAAACCGGACGGGGACGCGAAGGCACAGACGAACAGCAGGCAGAGTGGTCAAGAACCGGTAATGGTGGGAAAACGTGCGGGCGTAGAAGTACAGTCAGGGAACGGCAGAGTAGTAGGGGACAGGCGAGAGATCAGAGTACTGGCGGGGAACAGAAATACAGGCAGGGCTCAGGCAGAATATTCGGGAATGTGCGACGGGTCGGAACACGGGAAGGCAAGACCAGAGACTGGAGACCGCGAGATGTGTCATGTAAACATTAACCATTGATCTGGCAGGGGAGAAGTGGCAGGGAGTTGTATTTGTATGTGTGGTGACGAGGTGAGTGGAGACAGGTGTGAGACTTGGTGGTTGGTGACAGGTGTGAGACTTGGTGGTTGGTGACAGGTGACACACACAGAATCCATACAGAGCTCTCAGACCACCCCATCTGCAATGCAATATCAGCCCAGTTAGATTTCATCACTGTGAATTTGAACGATAATGTATCAGGTGTATTTATTCACCAGTTTTATAAGGAGTTTTTGTTTCTGTTTCTAAGACTACAGGGACAGAGATACAACAATGTCCTTGAGGTCAACAGGAGGTGTGTTGGTGGTTTTCCTCTGGTCTTTGACAGGTATGTTCTGTTTATTATGTTATAACAGTGCTTCTAAACTGCAGGATGACCTCTTACAGCAGGTTACATCCAACCATCATTTTGTTCATAATACATAATGTATTTTTTAACACATAATAAAAGGAGTCTTTCGGTCTCATTGCACAACAGCAACTCCTTGTGGCAACTTTGCATTTTGTATAGATATAATTAAGTCATTGTGACATTGAATGACTGTATCCGTCTCTGATAAATAGATGCAGAATAATGATCAGAATCACAAAATGATCAATCTGTGGTTTCCAATTCAAACAGGCAAGAGATTCAGAAGTCCAACTGCAAACAGTTTCTCCTTTTTAAAAGTGTTTCCTGATAATTCAGTGTAAAATATGTTTTTCTACCTCATTGCACATTAGTCACTCCCGATACTCCTTTGTATAATTTGTCGATACAATTAAGAAGAGTTATTGTTGAAATATAGTGATCACTGCTCAGCAATGACAGTGGTAATAAAACACAAAACCAACTTGGAATTTCAAATATAAGGACACATATTACTAAAAGAAATATGGCCTTTTTACTAATATCTAGGGGGTAGAGAACTGTAATTATGGGTAATAAAGGTGATATTAAATGCAGCATTTGATTTAGAAAAGTTCACAGATTAATAATGTAAGTTGATTGGGAAAAGTGTACAAAGCTTTTACCTGTTTGTTTGGCAGTAAATTGAATCAAACACCATCATAACTGGTGTTGTAAGATATATAAAAAAAACTGAAAAAGGAGTCATTGTAGAAGAGAAAGTTGGAAACCCTTTCCTAGATGGAAAGAGGAAAGAGGAAGAAATAAAAGATTCTACTCAGCAACATCTCACACAATGTCCCGATTAGATCATTAGCATGTGTTTAAAAATTTCTCCTCTGCTCCCGTTATTAGTCGGTCATTGTTCCATGTTACTGTGTGTTGTGATTCGTGTGGTGAATTTTGTTCTCTGTTTCCATTTACTTTATATCCTTTATTTAGTTTTTATTTTATTTCAAGTGCTCAGTGTTTTCTGTTTCTTTGTGTTTGTTAATACTACAGCTCCAACTTCCTGTCTTCACATACTGCGACCAGTCTTGTTCTGTTCAGGTTCTTGAGGGCCTGGTTTGGTTGACTGTGCTGTAGATAGCAGGGAGGTCCCCTTCAGCTCCATGTGCCAGGGGTCTACAGACAGACAGAATTAAGGCAGAATTTAAACATCAATTTTGGACTCCGGGGAGAAACATAGTAATTAAAGATCCTCTTACTCTTACAGGTGAATAAGGATTAAACAGTTTTTCATTAAGCTTGTGAGAAGTACAATATTGTTTTCATATAATCCTCTGTTTATAATCTGGTTACCATAGTCAGATAATATTATTGAAATGACCTTGATGCTGTCTGTGTGACAATTGTTGACTATAGGTGGATGTAATGACAGAGTGTACACACTGGGTGGCAGCACTGGGATAGTTGAATTTCACAGCAGCATACTGGACATCCTCTTCCTGTTTCTGGGGTTGGGACAGTTGGACGGTGGCGTACAGAGGTACTTCCTGTTTCCTGGAGGAAAAGCAGTGGATGGTGGCATAGTGAAGGTCATCCTGGTTGTCTGTGTCTGCTGTCTGTGCTGCAGTAGAGGTTGTGACCCTGTCTGATAGGTTTTCATACACAGGACTGGAGTCTCCCTGATTGGACGAGAGGACAAAATAAATACAGCATTAGGACACATTAATACATAACATTCATCACAGTAATCATCTGAATCCAACAGACTCACCTGTCCATCGTCTGTTTGGTCTGTTGTATCACAGGGGGATTTAGAACCCTTTACCCTGTTTTGTGAATTAAATAAGGAATGTCTTAATTGATGTTTTAGTAAATTAATTAAAGAATGCCTTAATTGATGTGTAAATGAATGAATTACCGCATTTGGAATAACATGATTGCTAAAGGGAAAAAGGTAGAACAATGAATTCCCCCTTCACCTGAACCAGATGAATCCAGAGAGACAGAGGATGAGAACCAGAACAACCACTCTGGTTCCTACAGATGCAGTCAGAACTGATGTCTGGTTCTCTAAGATACCATGTGGATGAATACATGACATGTTATGATTTACCAACAACACATGCATTATTATTTCTAAGGACCAATCTTTCATAATTTGTTGAGATTGGCTAAAACTTCAAAAGAAAAAAGGTGTAATAATCCAACCAACACTGTGTAATTATTAACCATGAGACATGTCATTTTATAATTTTAAATGAAGATGAAATTTAACCTGCTACAGTAATCATCACATCTGTGGAGATCTTAGATCCTATTCCATTCTCAGCTTCACAGTAATATTCTCCACTGTCCTCAGATCTGATGTTAGTGATGCTGTAACTCTGTCCTGATGCTTTTGGTGAGGTTACAGTCTTCTTGTACCAGGTGTATTTGTCCACAGGTGGGTTGGCATCACTGCTGCAGGTCAGAGTCACTGAACTGCCCTCCACTATTTCGCCAGAGGGACTGATTGATACTGAGGGGTTCTTTGGAGCATCTGGGGAACATTATGTTACAATACAGTGTTTTATAACAATTAATTACTATAGATTGTATTATGGAACCTGTAATTAAATCATAGTTGTACAAGTTACAAAATGTACTATCAGCTCAACATAGCTTAACAATGTAAGTATTCATTGAAACTTTAATTTTTTGTTTGTTTGATATTTTGGCATTAACTAATTAAATCATCACAGGGTTAGGTGTACTTACATTGAACGTCCACAGACACTGAGTTAGAGTTGAGACGTCCATATTTATTCTCAGCCTTACAGTAATATTCTCCACTGTCCTCAGTTGTGATGTTAGTGATGCTGTAACTCTGTCCTGATGCTTTTGGTGATGTTACAGTCTTCTTGTACCAGATGTATTTGCCCACAGGTGGGTTGGCATCACTGCTGCAGGTCAGAGTCACTGAACTGCCCTCCACTATTTCACCAGAGGGACTGACTGACACTGAGGTGTTCTTAGGGCCATCTGGTGGACATTATATTACAATACAGTGTTTTAAAACAAATTATTACTTTAGATCAGTTGGCCCCAACCTTTTTCAGTTACTGAATCCACAAATGTTTTTGCACTGCTTGGAGTACCCCCAAAGTACCCGCTTATGTTAATTTCACCTGTAAGCCAATGGTGTAATAATCATTTCCAAGTGCCCTCTGTGGAGAGATCAAGTACCCCCAGGGGTCCTAGTACCCCTGGTTGGGAACCACTGCTTTAGATGGTATTATGGAAGGTGAGAGTCAATGATCTGCCCTCCATTATTTCACCTGAGGGACTGACTGATACTGAGGAGTTTGTTGGAGCATTTGTTTGAAAATATGAATGTGAAGTGCCATGGTAACCTTCTTGACATTTTGAGTCACAACAAATCCTAATCCTAACCTGAAATACACTGAGCAAGAAAGCATTACTTAATGTAATGTACCCATATTTATATTAGCCTTGTGTATCTAGTTATATCAGCCTTATGTAGATTGTTATATCAGCCCTATGTAGGTAGTCATATCAGCCTTAGGTAGGTTGTTATATCACCCTTATGTACTTACACATGATGGTTAGAGTCTCTTCAGCAGAGATGAGATCAACACTCCCTTTTACACCACAAGAGTATCTTCCAGCATCTTCTCTGCTGACCGGGTCTCGGGTCAGTCTGTTAGAACCGGTTACTGGGTTGATGACACGTTGTCCATTCTTGTACCAGATGTATCCTGGGATGGGATCCAGTGTACACCTGGTTTTACACCTGAGTGTCAGTCTTCCACCCTCTGACAAGGAGATTGGATTTATGTCCAGCAGGACATCTGAGAGGACAAGGTAATGCTCGATTACACACTTGATCCAAGAGACTTCTACTGCTAGAAGTCTGAATGCATAATCTCTCATAGTCTACTGCTAATGTTTCTAATGCATTACTTGTCAAAGTCTACTGCTAATGTTTATAATGCATTACTTTTCAAAGTCTACTGCTAATGTTCTAAATGCATTACCTTTCAAAGTCTACTGCTAATGTTCTAAATGCATTACCTTTCAAAGTCTACTGCTAATGTTCTAAATGCATTACCTTTCAAATTCTACTGCTAATGTTCTAAATGCATTACCTGTCACAGTCAATATTGTTCCAGGAATGCCAGAAAATCTATCCTCCTTTGTTGTTATCAATCTGAATTTGTATTCAGCTGAGTCACTTTCTCTCAGGTGTTTAATTGTCAGGGTGTGATGTTTCTCTGGGTTCCTGTTATATGTCACACGACCCAGATAGTCTGTGTCCAACGCCACATCGATAGGTTCATTATTCCTGACCCTCGTCTTTGTAAACCAGAATGATCCTTGTTCTGTATTATCACTAGGGTGAGTGTAGGAACAGGTAATGTCCACTGATGACCCCTTCAAGACACACATTCTCCTCTTGGTGTAAGTAACACTCCAACAATATGAACCATGAAAACCTGAAACATGAAAAGATTATATCTGTCCGATCATTTTGTTGTGTTTGTGGTTAGGCAACTTTACCATCATCAGTATATTGTATATCATCAACATGTTTAACTGTCATGGTTTTGTCCTTTTAAAAGGTCATTGGTTGATCTACACTCACACTCAGCCGGAGAAGGAAGATCCCGATGTCTGACTGTAGAACAGTAGTAGCTCCCACTCTCAGAAATCTGGTGAGTATTTCCCCTCCATCTTTCTTGCTTTCCGTTCTTGAACCAGATGTAGGTTGGGTTGTCAGGCAGAGGACAGGTAGTTTTACAGGTCACTGACTTCTGACGTGACCGTTGACCTGACACCTCCACCTCCAGGTCTGCATAAAGACAATTGAAACCTTCCATCATTTAGCACCATTTCACTGTTGATTTGTCCGGGATGTCACCAGGGTGAACAATGACAAACCCTTGCATTGCCAGCGCCAGGGCGTTCATTGATGACAGACAGATATGGCGATAATAACCAAACACATTATTACCGTTTAATATCCTAACATTCTGTACTGATTTCTATATATCTTGACAGTCTGAGTTCATTTCTATCATCATTTGTTCAAGGAATCTGCAAAGTCCGGTCACCTGTAGATGTTTCCCGTGCGGTTAGGACCCTGGTTAATAAATAAAGGAACTGTTTTGGTTGAGTGCTAGTCAGGTGTGGCAGTGTGGCAGTACAGTACCTGTGAGACTGAGAACGTATCTATGTGA